>CAUYPK010133248.1:0-43448 GCA_963574355.1 Loris lydekkerianus
AAAGCATTTAACCTACTGATTCCTCAATTGTTGTAATTGTTTTGGGTATATATTTTTATTTTTGAAATTTACCAGTGGCTGCTGCATTTTCCACCTCGGCTTATACTCGAGTCACTAAGTTTTCCCAGTTTTTAGGGTAAAGTTAAGGGGGTCGGCTTATACTCAGGTCGGCTTATACTCGAGTATATACGGTATTCAGTTTTCTTTTCCCTGTCATTAACATTCTTTTTCTCTTTTAAAAAGGATCATTTCCACCTCAAATGATAGTGAAACTAATTTATGCCTTTCACATGAAAGCTATAACCCAGTTATAACCTAAGAATAGGGGAAAGGGGGAAGGGGGGGAGGTGGGCGGAGGGAGGGTGATTGGTGGGATTACAGCTGTGGTGCATCTTATAAGGGTACATGTGAAACTTAGTAAACGTAGAATGTAAATGTCTTAACACAGTAACTAAGAAAATGCCAGGAAGGCTATGTTAACCAGGGTGATGAAAATGTGTCAAACGGTCTATAAAACCAGTGTATGGCGCCCCATGATTGCATTAATGTACACAGCTATGATTTAATAATTAAAAAAAAGTCAAATGATAGTGGTATTAACATTTGTTCTTGAAAAGATCAAAGATGGCATCTGTTTATCTGCCCAAATTGGGGCCTGGCAATAAAGGTCGTTGGTATAAACACTTAACAGGGAAGAAGGTAAAACCCCCAAATCTCTGTCCATCTGACAAAGTTGGAATCGGCTTTTAAATGCCACGGCTTGTCCCTGGAATGCATCTGTTTTAAGTGAAGGTGGCTGCTTGCCTGCGTGGAGGAAGGGTTGTTGTCAGGATTTTGCCTGGAGAGAATATTCATTCATGCCTTCATTCTTTCATAGTATTTTCTTGCTCTCTCTCTTTCTCCGTTAGTGTTGGACAAGTGAGTGCGTTTGTGTGTGGGCCCTTCTCATTCTGAACATTTGTGGCTGCTGGAGTGTCACACAGTGCGAAGAGCCGGGGCTGTGGAGGGACTGGGCGACTCCGGCTTCCTCACAGTCCCTGACGGGAGGCGTGACGCTGGCCACGCTGCGCACATTGTTCAGTCTGCTAGCTTATCTTTAAACTTGGGATTGTGCTATTACTAACCTTTCGGGGTTTGTGTTGAAGGTTAAATGGGATTATGCGGGTGAAACGTTTCCCACAATAGCTGCCATATTTTAAGTGCTTCATAAAACACTAGCTGCTATTTTTGTTGTACAGACCACAAGAATATCCTGGGGGAAAAATTCACATCTCCAACGGGATAGTTTCAAATTCAAATTAGACAAGGATATTCTACCTTTTATAAACAGTAAATTACACATCCGTGAGAGAAATGGTAAAGGGAAAAGTGGATTGCATGTCCTTTGTGGAGTGTATACAATGATATTCCTGGAAAGGAGGAGTTGCCGGTTATGCCTCTTTAACTTCACGCCTCTCTCTCTCTTTTTGAGACAGTTTCATGCTCAAATGCTGAGCAGTTTTAGCTGGAGCGCTGGTGGCATCATTGTAGCTCACGGCAACCTCAAACTCCTTTTCTTGAGTGATCCTTCTGCCTCTGCCTCCTGAGTAGCTGGGACTGCAGGCGTGGGCCACCAAGCCTGGCTAATTTTTCTATTTTTAGTAGAGATAGGGGTCTCGCTCTTGCTCGGGCTGGTCTCTAACTCTGGACCTCACGCAGTCCTTCCACCTTGGCCTCCCTAGACTGCTAGGATTATGGGTGTGAGCCACTGCTCCGACCATCATTTCTGAAATTTCTTTCCTCAGTTATTCCACTTGTGTAGCTTCTGGTCATGGCGTGTAGAAGACAGTCATTCTTCTGTCTTCTGGCCACTGAGGCCATCTCTCTCTCTCTCTTTTTATCACATTTAATGCCTGAGACTTGTTACATTTCTTGCTTCACTGTGGCTTTTGATAACTGGTAGGTGTGACAGTGATATATGGGCGTGTCCACCGTGTAGCTTGTGCACCAGTGAGTCATCGTCCTAGCAGGACAGCTCCGCAGGGAAGGTGCTATGTCTCGCCAAACCCAATTAAGGAAACCAGCCCAGGTCCTTCTTGGGAGCCAAGCAGCAATTTTGCAAGCTCTGCCTCCTGTAAGCACTGTGGGAATAGCTATGGGAAGGGTGATTACATCTCTGTTCCTTAGTCACCAGAGTTGCTTCCCTCAATTTCCAAATCACAGTTGCAAACCTGTCAGAGGACTTTTAGGTTGCCTGTGCAAAGCCGAGAAGGGACAATGCCCACGGGTGTAAAAGAGACACCGTTACGGGTGGGAGCCCAGAGTCCCGTGAAATGCACTTTGGTGAAGAGCTGACCTGGGATCATGCTGAGCTAGATTCAGTCCTGACGGGTTTTGGGAAGTATGAAGTGTTAAATAAAAAAAACTTCTAGTTCCCTTGATTTGCCATTGTGCAGACGAAGGAGCCGTTTTTGCAGAGGCATCTTTGAGCAGAGGGCCTTCCTGCCCGTTGTCCGAGCTGCCCTTGGGGTGACAGTGTGGATGCGGCTTTGCATGTTCAGCTTCTGGAACCAGACGCCACTGCCTTTCAGATTTCATGGCCTTGGAGGAAGTAGATAATGAATGATAGGAAACAGCTGCTTCTGACGTGGCAGGCAGAAACGCATCCTCATGGAGCAGTTTGGTAATCACGAGAATATTAGTGGAAAATCCTTTCTGATTAAACGTTTGGGAGCTGTGGAATGTGATTTGTTTTCATATATTCACCGCTCTTCCCATTGCCTTTCTGTTTCCTGCAGGTTTTATTTTCATTTGTCAAATAATACAGAGCTATTTTCTTGTGAAAAATTTAAATAACGTAACTCTAGAAAGGTTGGAAAAGAGAGTCCCTTCCTCACTAAACCAAGGGTTTACTTCTCCTGTCCTGGACGTGAGTGTCAGTGCCTTCCTGAACCTTTCCTAGACATTTGCGTGCATGTTTACAGGAAGGTGTTGTGGACCACCTGCATTAGTGAGGGTGTATGGTGAATGTAGGCTGTTGGAGGCGGTCTGGCTTGCACCAGCTTAAATATCTTGGGTCATTCCCAAGCACCCTTGTGCTTAGCATAAATATTTAGTCTTTTAAATCCCAGGATCATGCTATTTCATGAAGTGGGAGTGTAGGAATTGAATTTTTCTCCAATGCTTGTTTCATAATTTTACAAAGCCTGTTTAAGAGAAAGCATATACCAGGTACCAATTTAAGAGAGGTTGTCTGATTTTTGACCCAAAAGGCAAAGTAACTTCTTTGAATTTTAGTGCTGAGAAGATCCTTGTTTTGTTACAGTCTGATGACATCATGGGAAGCATTGGATGACAAATTGCTAAAATAGTATTGAACATTTGAACTTGCCACACCCCAGCAGACCTACTGGCTAGACTTGGCGTTTTTGGTTCCTCCCTGAAATGCACTAGCAATTGTCCCAGGAGCAGCAGTTGCTGTTGGAATGCTGTCATCATGACCTCAGTGCATGCTGTTTAAACAGACGGGGAAGATGCCGTCTTGGCTTGAGAATGTGCCAGCCACCTGCTGTCATTCAGCTCCAGCGCTCTGAAGGTGTCCAGAACCCGGTCTCCAAGTCTCCTTTAAAACTAACAAAATACAGATGTGCATAGAAGCTGCAGCATAGGGGGAGGGTGTCTTCAGACGCCAGGTTGAAATTCTTCACCCATCCATTTAGGAAGCATAGACTAACTTGATCATGTAGAGAATGAGCAGGGAGACGGCTTTGTTTCCCTGTGTCCATCCTGCTCATGAGACTCTGCTGCACTCAGAGGCTGTCCTGGCCTGTGAAGTCACACTCCAGGACAAGGGTTTGGGGTCACTATGGGGCATGTCATGGGAATATGACCTGGAACACTTAACCCTTCTGAGCTTTGCTTTTCACATCTGTAAAATGAGCCTCAGAGTATATCATCACATAGTGGTTAGGAGCATTAATGAGACACCTAGAGTGAGGGCCCAGCTCACAGTATAGAGTACAGAAAGCCTCGGGAAAGGGAGTTGTTATTTAAAAATTTTTCTTTTATATTCCTTTATCATGACATGAGACAGCCCCAGCGCCAGACGTTTGGTGCTGGGCTCTCAACACTGTTTGCTGTGGCTAACTTTCCCTTGCTGACAGCCAGTTACGAGCAAGTTTACTTCCCCCAAATTACCCTTCTGGAATTGCAGGCATTCCTCCCCCACAGTGACCACTGCAGTACAATAAACCCAGGATCTGGTCAAGGGCAGAACTAATCTTAACCGTAGTGTACGGGAGTCTGGGGGGCTGGGAGAAACCAACAGTATATGGTTACAGTAAGTTTCAAGTATAAAATCTCAAATTACTTTGGAACAAATTTTAAATGTTAAGGTCTCTCCCAGGTGCTTCCTCTTGAACAGAAAAAGTAAAATCCCATGCACAGGGACGCTTCATGTTTTAAAAAGTCATTTCGAAGTATGTAAACAGAAACATTTCCCAAGAGGGCCATCGAGCATTTTAGTTCCGTGTGGCACATTCTCGGCGTGAATTGTCGTGGTGGGGGGCTCGATTTGTGCGGTGATCATCGTCAGCCCCTGGTTGAATCATGCATTCCTAACTGTCGCTGTGAGATCTGTGTTAATGTGAACTGTGGAAACGAGTTTTTTCCCTCTTCTTTTGAGCTTGATTTGGGACGCAGAGCAGCCGAGTTCCTTTTCTTTGTTATTTTTAGGGGGTCTTTGGGTTCAGGGCTCTAGTTTAGGCTTGAGCGGGGCCAGCTGGCTGCATGGCTCCGGCTGGCCTTGGAGAAGTCTGGCTCACGTTTCTGCGGTGAGAACCCGACTCTGTCTGAATCCGGCCCCTTTGCTCAGAAACTGGAGGCTCTCCCTTCTCCAACTTCCATTTGCCCCACATTTTTGAAAACAGAATGGAAATTCAAATAAAAGGAATCTGCGCCAAAAGAAGAATGTTTTACTCGGAATTTGTCTTCTTTATGGGGACCCCGTATGTCTCGTGTCTTGGCCTCTGCCTTTTTTTCTTTTTTCTTTTCTCCATCTGACCTTCTGAGGTACGGGACCCTGAGGACCGGGAGATGTAGGTTGTGGTGTTAGATGCCCAGGGTTTAGCTGCAGAAAAAGCAAAGCCAGAAAAAGAGAGTGTGTTCCTCCCTCCCTTTGAAACAATGTATCCTCCAAAAAAGAAAGTTTAATATGTAGGAGGATACAGGAAGTTTGTTTGTGAAAACAACCCCCAGGCTATAAAGGAAAGTGTAAGTTACTTTACTTGTGTCTAGCTTGACATTCCTGTTACACCTTCAGGGTCCCCTTGGTGTTTGGGCAGATAGAATTTCTTCTTTCACAGTAGAATGTTTTTTCAACTGCAGAGTTATAGCTGTTTCGCGTGCGGTGATACATGGCTGGGTGTCAAGATAATTTCCTAGGGAAGAACCCAAAAGGACTTAAAAAACCTTCAGCTTTCAGAGGGAAAAGAAAAGAGTTGCTTTTACAAAGGGAGTTTTAAATAAAAGAACATTTATGAGTTTGTGCTTTCTGCCTGGGCAGATCTTTTCAAAGATGGTATTGCAAAAAGATGATACACGTTTTGTTTAATTAACTGAGTCCCTTAAGAGGCAGCTGCCTTGAAGGACCGGGTGCTACAGCTGTGGGGCTGAGTGTCACTTTGCTAGGGATTCAGACGTGCACAGTGCAAGGGAGACAGGCAGTGCCCTGCTGGGGAGGAAGCTGGTGTGTGTGTGGTGTCCAGAGAGGGCTTCCTAAGGGATGGGACACTTCAGGGGGGTCGGGAAAATCAGGAGGAGTTTGCCAGGTCACATGTGAGTGTAGGTGGCATTGTAGGTAGAGGATCAGGTGCAGATTCATGGAAGTGTGAAGCAGCAAGGGATGGTAGGTGAGAAATCCTAACTCCCGAGGCCGGAGTGCAGAATGCCAGGGAAGGAGAGACAGGAGTGGAGCTTGGCCAGCAAGCCTGCGGCCAGCGTTGAGAGGCCTGAGCCTGTCCCGTGGTCCAGTCATTTCCTTCAGGGCTACACTCCTCCTCCTTGAGCGGTCCTCTTAGACTGTGCCCCCGCCACGTCCTCCATCTGCCTTTGCCGTCTCCCCAGCACTGACCACCTGACCCGTGCTTGTGACCTGTCTTCCAACGTTGGGACATTCTTTTGTCAAAACTAGACTAGTGCCTGGCGCTGAGTGATGCTAGGACGTTTGGACTCATCTTTTGAGGGAATGGTTGGAGAACCCATGACAGGTCTAAATTGGAGTCACATGAGCATGGCTGGGTGTTAGGAAGAGTGGTGTGGTGAGGATGACAGAAGAGCTACCGTCAAGGAAGTGTCTTAATGATGCTGTCCCTTGAGCCCCCTTGGGTGGGTCCAGGATGTGCTGACCTGGTTGTTTATCCATATCTAGTACTAGGACTAGTTTATGAGTGGTATTTTTAAACTGTACTAAAAATTACGGAGAAGCTCGAGGAATTTTTTTTCCCCACTATGCAAAACTAACAGCTTCCCAGGTATTTCAAAGAAGTCATGATGTTATAATCATTTTTGATAGTTCAGTGACTGAAAAACGTTAGGGAATAGTCTTTCTTTGGAATACATTGAATGAAATAAAGTGGGTTCTTCAGGTGAAAATGGGTTTTCTTAGATTTTTGGCTTCGAAACAGCTCACTTCATAGCCACCCGCCTTATAACTGTATACATTGTACCTCACTTATGCATGAATGTATTCATGATCGATGTGTATTTGACTTAATTAAAAAAAAAAAAAAACAACAACAGAAAAAAAAACATAAGCAAGTGGGTACTCCGCAGTTCTCCTGAGAGGATTTATGTGATCTCTCCTTCTCTCTCCTGGTCTTGAGGGAGTTAACCTTTCCCCATGTGTGAATTTTCCTGATAACTGAACCTCATCACTTTAAGACCTGGATGATTTTTATTTTTCCCTCTGATTTTGGATAGAAATTTTCCTAAAACAAAATTTTGAACATTTTCTGCTCACAAAGCACATTTAACAATTTTTTCCCCTTGTTTATGAAAGAATAAATTATTCGCAATTACTGATTATTGACACTTGTGCGACTGTTTGCTGAGTGACCCCAGCGGGCCACATTTTCTAAGCTATTCTCCTAGGTTTTAGGTAGCTGATGCTCCTGGCAGCATACCCACCTGTGCCCATTTCACATTTACCCAATTTGTATCTCTTGGAAGGCTGGAAAAGAAAATAACTTACTTGTTTCAAAAATGGGAATAAATAGGCTTTGGGTCTGAGCAGTCTGGTGTTAAGTCAAGAGGATGTAGTCACTGCATTGTTTTTATATTTTTAACATATCAAAGAAGGACTCATTATATATATATGTATTTTTTTCATTTCTTTATTGTTTATTGTTGGGGATTCATTGAGGGTACAATAAACCAGGTTATACTGATTGCATTTTTTAGGTAAAGTCCCTCTTACAATCGTGTCTTGTGCCCAGAAGGTGTGGCACACACCAAAGCCCCACTCCCCTCCCTCCTTCCCTCTCTTTGCTCTTCCTTTCTGATGTCATTTTTTTTTTTAAGCAGGAACTCAACTTTATTGCATCAAGCAGCCGCTTATATAGAGCGTGGGGAAGGGGTGGGTCATTTTATATGTTTTAAGTCTTTCTAACATCAAGCCATTCATATTTGAAAAGCAGAAGACTGCAGTATCATTACTTCTGCTGATGGTATTGAGTTTGCAGAGTAAAAAGAAAATCTTCCCAAGCCACCTTTTTTTTTTTTTTAAAAATTTCTGATAAATATGATGTTACAAACGATCAGGTTACAATGTTTGCATTTGTTAATGTCGTAGTTGTGCTCCAATGGGGGTGGTGGTGCCGTGTACTCTTACATTGTGCCCATTAGGTGAGAGCACACCCATCCCCCTTTCTCCGCCCCCTCCCCCAACTTGAATCAAATTGAGTTTTTCTTTGGCGTGTGTATTAGTTTGTCTACTGGCTGTATGTTAGTATTGAGCACATTGGATACTTGCTTTTCCATTCTTGGGATACTTTACTAAGAAGAATGTTCTCCAGCTCCATCCAGGCCATTTTATTCTTACATGTTTGCCTAGATGCCTCTCCTTACCCTCTTGTTCAAAGGTGTGCAAGGTGAGGTCCCACAGGTGTTTCTGTTCTAAACGGTCTTTTGAAAATTATCTTTGACAATGATGATTATTTGTTGGTCTTCTACCACATGTAAAGGACTGCAAACAACACAAGGAAATGGCTTCTTTCTGGAAAGTTAAATTCTAGTTTGGAAGAGGAAGTAGTGGAGGAGAGATTAGTATCTGGCATGCGTCAGGGTTGCTGCGGGATAGCCCAGTTCCAGGATGTCCATGGATGAACAAGAGTCCTCCTCTCCCCAGAAGGTTGACATTTGACTGCAGATTGACTTCGATGGAGCTGAGAGGAAGGAAGAGGCCCCAGAGAAAGGCACATCAGCAGTATCAGGCTGTCCATCAGCAAGGTGGCACCTGGTGTCCTGGCCAGATCACCATGCCTGAGTTGAGGCTGGTCTGTACATGCCAGGCAGGAAGAGGCTGCAGGAGTTGGGGGAGGTGACCATATCTGCTTGGAAAGGGTCGCTTGTAAACTTCATGGATGGGGGAGACTTACCGATGGATCTTGTCTAAGGAGTGCAGTGCTGGGTTGGAGAAGGGAAAGGAGGGCTGGCTAAGAGGAGATTGGTGCCCAGGAGCAGCGGGGTGGAAGGGGCCAGGCGTGCTGTAACTCTGAGTGCTGTTTCTCAGGAGAGTTTATGCAGTCTGGGCTTCTCTGTGTAAGTCTCCCAGGGGAGACAGTGGGTTCTGGAGTTGGATTAACCTGGACCTCAAGACCAGTACTACCGCCTTCTAACTCTGTCATCTCCATCAGTGTCCTCCTGTGTGAGAGGGAGATAATAAGGCTGATCCTGTGGACTCTTCCGAAGAATAAACGAGGCTGATGAATCAACTGCTGTATAAACATGGTAGATGCTCTGTAAATGGCAATTTCCTTGGCCAGCCCTTCCTCAGGGCCGTGGTCTGGAGCCTTCTGAGGCCCACAGCCCTGCCCACTTTTTGAGTCACTCACCACCCCTGTCAGCTGGGCGGGCCCCAGAGGAGTTGCATTACTTCATCCTGTTCCTGCACTTCTCCCTGCCCTGTAATGTAGCCGTGTTCTGTCTGGAGCGGAGTTTGAATAACTCAGCTGTCTGGAAGTTACACCAGAAACTGGGTGCTGTGGCAGGTGCCTGTAGTCCCAGCTGCTTGGGAGGCTGAGGCAGGAGAATTGTGGAAGCCCAAGAGCTGGAGGTTGCTATGAGTTCTGTGACATCATGGCACTCCAAAGTGCCGAGGGTGGTAAAGTGAGACTCTGTCTCTACCAAAAAAAAAAAAAAAGAAAAAGAAAAGGGGGCTCCTGTTGTAGGGGAGGCCCTGGATTAATGGTAGTCAGCAGGAAACCCTGGGACTTGTAGCATTTAGTAAATTGCTCAAAGTTATTCAGCTAATGAAGGTCAAACAGGAGCCAGCATCCAGTTCTTCTTGCCCTGTGGAGGTTAGACAAGTGCCACAGAGCATGTGCAAGTTGAAATAGGTCTAAGAGAATGGACAACAGCCCTACCCCCTTCTGCCTTTTTGAAAGGTACTCTCAGAGGCAGGTCTAAACATGCCCAGGCCTTATCAGCCTTATAAAATTAATAACATGTTGACATCCTCTGAACTCATCCATTCAACAAATAATTCTTGAATCCCTTCCCTGTCCCAAGAACTGTCCTAGCTGTTGGGGATAGTATGGTGACCAGAATGTGGCTGGTGTCTGGGGTATTGGGAAACAACACCAGCCACACAAGTAGGAGATTATACGTATAGTGATAAGTGGTAGAAGGGGCGAGGAAAGGTGAGGGCCAGGGAAATATTTCCAGTGAAAAGATGTCAGTGCTGAGATCTGTGGCTGAGTAGTACCAGGTAAGGAGGCAGTAGAATCCCTTCAAATTTAATAATCACTCTTTCTCTTTTAATGTAGTATACTATTTAATATTTTATTAAGCTTGGATGATGACAGATGATAATTAGTCTTAAAATCTGGAGGCACCCATGTATGCTGTCCCTGGCTGTTTTCATCTAAGTCGCGTATGGACAGTACGTGTGCTGGGCTGGGTGCGGAGCTGAGTCGTATGTAAGCCAGTGCGTTGTGTCTGATTGCATTCGAGGCCAGTTCTGTCAGTAAAGCCCATGCAGGCACTTTGTCACACTCTGGGTTGGTTGTCTGGGCTTGCCTGTCCAGGGCAGGTGCTCTTTCTTTTAATTTATATTACGTATATTTGCTCTGAAAGTTGTTTTTGTTGAAACTTGAAAATCCAGGTGCCTGCAGGATGGGCAGACTTATTGGAAATTTGCTGAACAAAGTTTGTTAACAAACTTTGGCACCTCACAGTCAAGTGCAGTGGGCTATATAGAGAGCTGTCCATTACAACCTCCAGTGCAGTTATCAGTATGGAACTCGTTTGCATTTGTTTTTTTTTATTTTTTTTTATTTTTTATTTTTTTTTTTGACGCAGAGTCTCGCTCTGTTGCCTCGGCTAGAGTACAGTGGCATCATCTTAGCTCATTGCAGCCATGAACTTTTGGGCTCAGGCCATCCACCTGCCTTAGCCTCCTGAGTAGCTGGGACTACAGGTGCCCACCATCATGCCTGCTAATTTTTCCATTTTTAGTAGAGATAGGGTCTTGCTCTTGCCCAGGCTGGTCTCTAACTCTCAGGCTTAGGGATCCTTCTGCCTTGGCCTCCCAAAGTGCTGGGATACAGGAGTGAGCTGCTGCTCCCTGGCCTCTGGGACTCATTTTCTGACCTTGTCTATCATAGTTGGTATTTCCTGAAACATGATGGCAGAGTTTCTCAAAGTGGGGAGCCTGTGATTGTGGAGAAACAACATCAGAAGGACTGTGGATGTGACAGGAAATTCCGGCCTCACTCAGCATTTAGCACCTTTCTGTTTGGTCTGTCTGACGAGGTCGCGAGAAGAATGTGTTTGTGGCAACCATCTTCCTGCACCTGTCATTTGTAAAGTTTCTGTTTAACACCAGGAAGCGGGGGGGGGGGAGATAACTGCATGTAGCTAACTTTCCTTTCTTCTCGTGACATTAATGATACATCTGCTTATGGAATGGTATGAATTTGTAGCAGTGATTTAAGATTCCTTAAAAAATTAATTAATTGATTTTTAATAATTAAGCAAATAATAGTAGAAATGACGCTCAGATTTGGCAAAATCATGATAGGACTTGAACGACCAAAGCTGGGGAGCACTGCCTGGGCGTAATGTGGATTTTTTTTCTTCCGGTTCTTGGGTATTTAATTCCTGTTTCTGAGGAGCTATTTAAAATTTATATGTTAAAATCTGATAACACAATAATATATTTACTACTTCACGTCCACTCGTTTGGCTGTAATAAAAAAGATGGCCAATAGTGAATGTTGGGGAATTTGTAGAGAAATCGGAACCTTCATAAATTGCTGGCAGGAATGTGTCATGGTACAGGTCCTTTGGAAAACGGTTTGGCAGCTTCTCAACAAGTAAAACATAGAGTGACCACCTGACTCAGTAATTCCTTTGCTAGGTAAATACCCAAGAGAACTAAAAACGTATATTCTCATAAAAACTGGTACACGAATGTTCATAGCACTATTAATCATAATAGCTAAAAGGTAAAAAAACCGAAGTGCCTATCAAAGTGTTTTTAACCTTTTCTATGTCACAGCGCACTTGTACCTATAGTTAAACTTCCCTGGCTCACTTGAATTATGTGGACGAAAAAAGAGAGAGAAAAAAAAAGAATATACTTAGTGTGCTTTGAACCTCTTTCAAAAATAATTTAATAAATCATCCTTAAAAATTTTAGTGGCACAAGTAACATCCTTTCACAGCACACCAGTGTGTCACAGCACCCAGGTTGAAAACCCCTGGCCTATCAGCTGATTTAATGGATAAAAAACGTGGTCTGTCTATGCAGTGGGATATTAGCCATGGAAAGGACGTGCAGCAATGTGGATAAACCGTGAACATACTGCAGTTGAAATAAGCCACATCCATAGGGTCGTATATTGTATGACTCTATGTATAGGAAATGCTCAGAAATGTTCAGATTAGGGCTTCCAAGGATTGGGGAGAATGATTAAGGAATGACAGCTAATGGGTATTTCTCTTTGGGGGTGAGGGAAATGTTGTTAAATTACAGTTAATCTTCTAACAACATGGGTTTGAACTTCGTGGGTCCATATGATTATTTTTGTCAATAAATATGTTGGAAAATTTTGGGGGGATATGTGACAATTTGACACAACTCAAATAATGAACCCTGCAGTCTGGAATATTGAAAAACACATGGTGAAAGGTGGTTAAAGATGGGAAAGTTCACTCTTGCAGCGTAACTCACTTATTAAAGGATTTGTTGTAATGAACCTTTTTCATCGATGCCACTAAAAGCATCAACTCAAATTGTCTTTAGGAAGCACTGACAGACACAGTTTTTCATGTTGTCTTAGTTTAAACCCAAGGAGGCTGAAGTCTAGGAAGAGAGTAAGTAACTGTCCCTCGACACACAGGAGATTCAGATGTCCAGCTGGCTCTTAATCCCTGACTCTGCGTCCACTCTGTTCTTATTTTTCCATCATGCCCCTGCCTGTTGTTTTGGTGTATGTGGGTGCATTCATTCTTCATTCATTCAGTAGTTGCTTGCTGAGTGCCTCCTATGAATAAGAATCTGTTCTAGAATCTGGAGATACTGCCAGCAAGAAGACAGACAAGATCCCTGAGTGTGTAGACATTTTGGAGGGAGGTGACACATAGGAAGCCATCAGACTAATAAACCAGGTAGTTTCAAAAAGTGATGTCTGCAGGAGAAAAAATTTTAAAAGGTGGTCTGATAGGAATGACGATGGGAGGACTTTTTTAGGTTGGAAGGTCCTGGAGTGTGTGTGTATAAAATAACGCACGTACCTGATTTATATTGGATTAGTATGTATCGTTATAAAATAAATTTAAAATAAAATACTTCCTTTTTCTTTTCTTTCTTTTCTTTTTTTTTTAGATGGAATTTCACTGTGTCACCTTCCATAGAGTGCTGTGGCATAACAGCTCACAGCAACCTCAAACTGTTGGGCTTAAGTGATTCTCTTGCCTCCGCCTCCCATGTAGTTGGAACTACAGGCACCCACCACAATGTCCAGCTATTTTTTTGTAATTGTCATTGTTGTTTGGCAGGTCTGGGCTGGGTTCGAACCCACCAGACCCAGTGTACATGGCTGGTGCCCTAGCCGCTGAGTACAGGCACCGAGCCAATACTTCCTTTCTCAATAGAAGACTGTCACTTTAGATGTGCGTCTCTTCTATCAAGGCACAAGCCTTATACAGAGTCACTTCAGGGGGTTTCTTCTTAGCAATCTGATCTATGCCTTTTGCTTGGGTGACTAAGTAGTTGTGATGACCGTGAGTAGAAGACGGCATCTTCAGTTGTTGACCCTCTTCAGGACCACCTGTTGACCGTGTGTATCATGAGAATTCCTCCAGGGAATGGTAAGTCCTGCACAGGCGAATGTTACATAGGAGCATTCAGTTGATGTGTTTTTCCTGGGTAAATAAATACAGTAGGAACTCTGAAAGTTGACCATCCAAGGGACTGGAACAAACTGGTTAACACACGAAGGTGGTCAACATAAGGGACTAGGCATACTGTATTCATATGTACATGTGGTGCATGTCTGGTCTGTGAAAATTAGGTCAATGTAAGGAGGTGAGCAGTGTAGGGAGGTGGTCAACTAGGGAAGTTCTACTGTGCATCTAAATTAATACCAGTTGGCTCAGGGGGAATGAACTCTTTAGGGGAAGATGTCATTTCTTTCTAGGACTCTCAAGCAGAAAATTTCTCTACTATTGGTAGGGCCATGCCTCTTCAAAATAAGAAACAGGAAAGGAAGGATGGAGGGATTTAGGCCAAGTATCTGTGAGTTCCGGGGGTGTTTGGGGAGGATGGGGCAGGTGGACCCTTGAGAAAGGTTTCAGTCCTGTTGTTTCACTTAAGGACGGTCTTGGGAATGGCTGTCGGGAATGGAAGCAGTAGCCATCTACCCTGTGTTTCCTCTTCCCAAAAGTTTCCCCCCATCTGCTGCCGCCCGCGTGCCTGTGCTGTTTGTTTTCTCATTGCTTAACTCTTTTTTTTTGGAGCCGTTCTCCCACATTTTCTTCTCTATCTTAAAACAAAAACACACACACACAAAAACAACAGCGGAGGAGAATAGCTCTGTAGGTCTTTCTTGGCTTACCCCACCCCCTTCCAAATGTTCTTTCAGAGGTTGCCCAATTGTGTCCTTAAGGGCCAAGCCTGGATCCTACACTTGGTGCAATGAGCCCTCAAGTTTGGCAGTATTTCCAAAATTTTGCCAGCATTGTTGTTCGTGCTCGTGCATGTTTCTGTGGGGCAGGTGCTTTGCTTTCTTTTTGTGTACAGGCTGAGACACAAGTCAGAACATGAGCTGAGCGAGCTGGCCTCTCCCTCGTTAGGAGGCCCTGAGGGTGCACGGTGGGTGTTGACCTGGGCTGACAACCGACTGACATTTTCTCTTTGCTGTAGTATTGTCTGACTCTGCTTTTGTCTTATTCTGAGATGCTGTTAATAATAGCATTCAAAAAAACTTGAAGTGCACAGCCTCACATACCATATTTTTATTTGGTACTAGAAAGGAATAAGTCACTTTTTTGTAAATTAAAGTTTTTGAAAGGCTGAGTAGGGCACACCTATAATTCTAGTGCTTTGGGAGGCCAAAGCAGGAGAATCACTTGAGGCCAGAAGTTCAAGATCAGCCTGAGCAATGTGGTGAGACTTGGTCTCTACAAAAAATAAAAAAAAATTAGCTGAGTATGGTAGCACATCCCTGCAGTTTCAGTTACTTAGTAGGCTAAGACAGGAACTTGAACCCAGGAGTTTGAGTTGCAGTGAGCTGTGATCGTGCCACTGCACTCTAGCCTGGGCACAGAATGAGACTGTCTTTTCCCCAAAATGTTTTTCTTGGAAAAATTGATTTGGGAACTGTAGGCAGAGAGTTTGTGAATTCCATACTATGAAACACCTTAGAAGCTGTCAATGTCATGTGGTTTGTCACTACCCTTTGAGGTCACTCACCCCTGGCTTGAAGAGCAAGTTTTTATTGCCACATTCAAATGTGCAAGAGCTAGAAAAGAATTCTCTCCTGATTTCCTGGAAAAATGTGTTGAGTTCCCTCACCTGTATTTTACAGCGTTCTTTAGAAACTTGGGCTACCTAACTGATGCAGGCCTCTCCATAAAAGTATTTTCTTGTCTGACCCATCTGAGTGGGAAAGCCATCTGTATTTACATAGCCGTTAAAATTTCTGATGGCAGTCACAGACAGTAAGCTAAGTCAGCTTAAATGATGTGTATAATTTCCTGTTATGTAAAACCATTCTTTCCTGAGATCAGCTAAAGGGACGTCTGTGAACACTCTGTATTGCAGGGGGCATCTGGCAGTGAGCAGTGGGGACCCTGGCGCCAGCCCCTGGGAGCCTCGGTGCCTCATCTCCAAGTGGGATGTTAGGAGGAGTAAGTGTTTACATATTATTAAGTCTTTACAAAGCACCTGCCACTTACAAAATGACATTTAACTGTTTGCTGTTATTATACCTGTAATTTTATATTTTCGTTTTTCCCAGTTCTATTCTTTTGACTGTTATACCAGAGGGAACTTGAGTACTTTTTAACCACAGTATTTAGTGGAAGATAGATCCAACCCTATTGTATTTTGCATTAAAGTCGTCAGAATTTTATTTAAGCCATAAATTTGTGGTTCCGAAGATGGAAACTAATTTTTTTTGTTTGCCAAACACAAACCACTTGGAAGTTTTCCTCCCGCACTCCCTGCTATGATGTTACTCTTGAGAGGGGCTGGCAGCCAGGTGTTTTGGCTTCTCCTGCCTTCAACCCTTTCTAGTTGCTTCTTGAATCTGTGATGAGTGCTGTGTGTTAGTGTCACGGTTTCCTCATGTAGAATTAATTGTTTTCTTTCGAGAAACTTAGAAAGCTCCTTAGACATGGCCTTGTCTGTTCCCTCACCCTCTGTGGAGGGACAGAAGGGGGGCACTGCTGCACGATGCGGCAACAGTCACAGGGAAATGGGTCTCTCTTTGTCCTGACCGTCAGTCCCAGCTGAACCAACACAAGACCTGGCTTCTGTAAATCAAATGCACCCAGCGTACAGCCGTGTTTTGTTAAGCACGACACAAAACGAGACAGTATAACGACACTTGGAAATCCTGCGCTTGTACCATCTTTTAATGTATTACCCTCAAAAGAACTATTTTTTCATGTCAGCTACCATGGTATACAAATGGTACCAATTACCTGCCCTATTGATGGCAACTGGCTTTACTATCAGGGGACTTGAACTTTCTGTTAACAGGGGTTTGGAATGAAGGTGGTACCTTATTAATTTGAAGGTGGGAAGAGGGTAAGTTCTAAGAAGTATTACAGTCATAGAGATACAGGGCCAGTGGGACCCCAGGGTCACCTTCTGCCCGTGGATGTCGCAGTGGCAAAGAGGCTAGGGGATTTGGATTTGCTTGAGGTCACCACGTATGTGAGAGTCAGAGCCACAGTGTGAAGGGGACCGTAAGGTGAGAGGATGCTGGAGATTAGTATCAGTCAAGTGGCCGGGGCATGGGGCATTTTGTGTTGGTTCTTAGCAGATAGTAAAAGCTGGGTTTTCAGGAAACAAGGGAAAGGTTCTGTCAAGTCACGCTGGTAAGTGAGCTAATGTCACAGGCAGACCTGTGGGAATTCTTACCTTGGTGTAAGGCACAAAGGGTGGGCTCTTCTCTGACTTCTCATGAGGGGTGTCCACAGCCCTTGGCCTGGGGGCTGCATGATAAATATTTGGTGAGTGAGTGTATGAAGAAAAGATAAGGACCGGACAGGTTAACTCTGAATACTGACAGGTGTTTGTGCGGGGGATTGTACTAACATATTGATTTATACTTCTCTAAAGCGTGGTTTTTGACCTCAGCCAGACTTTTCCTTCTCTCTTCTCCTATGTTCAACCAATATTTAAGTGGCTTCCTTGTGCCTGAGATGAGTCATGCAGACAAGGGGGGTCTGGCCCCATGTTGCAGGGAGGCATGGGGACAAATGAGCATGTCAGTTCTGGGGGGGGTCGGGGGGCCCCTGGGAAACAAGCTGCGCGGGGAGAACCAGGGACTACAGGGCTCCTCTGTATGCTGTGGTCGGCGGAGGCCTCCCTGCGGGTATGCGGTGTGAGCTGGGACTGACGTTAAGGAGGCAAGAACATTCTAAGTAGAAGGGCCATCTCGGGAAAGCCCACAAGGTAGACAGGAGCTGGAAGTGCCTGGCCAGCGTCCAGCATCATCGTGGTTAGGGGAGAATGTGGCCTGAGAGGATGTTGGGGACTGCCACTGGCCTTTGCTGGCTGGGGAGTGTCTCCCCAGTGCAGGGGGGATCTGCCAGTGTTTCAGGCGAGGGAGGGACGTTTAAGTGTGTGAAGAAGGCTTTAGGAACCTAGAGAACACTCTGCTGAGGGAGAGCAGCCCGTCTCAGTGGACCACGGGCTGTATGATTCTGTGTATGAGAAATGTGCAGAATCTATTAAGTGGAACGTGGAGGCAAGTCCACAGAGACGGGGAGGAAATCAGCGAGCTGGTGCCCAGGGTTCAGGGGAAGTGGGTGGGGGAGCGACTGCTAGCGGGGACAGGGTTTCACGGGGGATGTGTTAAAAAACGTTCTAAAATTGGCTGTGGTTAAGGTTGCGCAGCTGTCCCCAGGTTAGCAGCCTCTAACCTGTTGTGGCCTCTCCCCACCCTCCCCGTGTTGGGGACCCCCACTGGAGGAGCAGCTGTTAATGGCAGATTCTTGTCATCAAACCTAAAAATCTCCCCGGCCGGCACCGGGTTCATGCTCTTCTTTTATAACCCTGGGAAATGGCTTTCTGTCCTGACTCTGCCTTTTATTGGCTGTGTGACTTCAGGCCAGTTACTTAAAAGCTCCCTTAGCCCCAATTTATTTATTTATTTATTTTCAGATTTTTTTTATTTTTATTTTCACACATACTTAAATAATACTTGCTCTGACCTGGCAGTGTTTATAATAACCATGTTAAGAATATTGACTGACTTACACATTTTTACATGTTTAATCATCCAGTTAACCCTGTGAGGAAGGTACTGGGACCCCCTCCACTTTGTAGATGAGGCCCAGAGAGGTTCAGGGACTTCCATGTGACACACAGCTGGGAAGCAACAGAGGTGAATCCAGGCTGCCTGGTTGCAGAGGCCACAGTGCTCTTCCCGGCCTGTAAACTGGGCCTACAGCTCTTTCTTGCTTAGTTTCCAGTCCTTTGATGTTCAGTTACTTGAACAGTAACTGAATTGTACCCTTTCCACAGTGCTCTGCACGGTGCCTGAAATGAAGTAAATACTCAGCATTTGAAAGTCTGCAAATAAATGGACTCAATTATTTTCCCCCTTCACTTCTTTGCTGACCACCACTGAGGCCTGCAGGGATTGGATACACGTTTGAGGTCTGGGTCCTGTCTTTTTACTGATGGTCTCTGAGCTGTGCTTTCTTCATCAGCAAACTGGAGATAATATGTAATTAACCTGGACAGCATCCTTCCTGGAGTCACTATAAGGACCCATGAGCCCTTGTGGGTGCAGGTGCCCAGTAAGCCATGCGGCTGCCCCATCAGTGCAGGGCTTGTGTGTTTGTATGTGGCCCAGCTGTTTGTACCATGCACTGTGAAATGTTGGTCGTGTTGGGAGATGGCTGGATGAACAGTTTTTCCATGCAATTCCTGCTAGCTCAGGTGGAGAGGAGGTGATGGATGAGTTGTGTGCTCACCTCCATGCAGTGAGCCAGGACTGGCGCCTAACCAATGGCTTCCGGCTTGCTGCCATGGCCACTTGGGGTGCATCTGCTGAGCTGGTTCTCTCCTGTACTATAAACTTAAACTTGTTGTGCATGCAGAGAACTACGTAGTTAATTTTACCCTTGGTTCAGCATGAACATGCCAGTGAAAATAGTTGTGCCAGTGTTTGGTTTTTAGACCAAATCTAATTTATAGTTTTGGCAAAACAACCCTCGCTAGTGGGGGCAAAAACAACTTTCTGGGTAAAGTTAATTCCTTTCTTCTGTTTCATATGTGGCTCCTTCCTCACCCCCCCCCCCCCACTTTGGTCCAAGTATTACAAAATTGGATACAATGGTTTAGTTACTGAATTACAACAAAGGACCTTGGAAAGTACTGCTTTCTTTTATACCAGGGTACTGTGGTATGCTTGATGTTCATCTCCAGAATTTTGTTTTTTTTTTTAGAATATCATTTTGTATTTTTTAAAAAAAACATCTACTAGGACACATACACCCACTTTCACACATATACGTCAATGTTGTATTTCTTCCTGGCCTTCACAATTATCTTTTAAGTTTGTCATACATTTGTTCCTGACATGGGAGCCAGGGACGAAGACTCCTAGCTGGACACTGAGGCTGCCGGTACATTCTGAATTCTGATGGTGTCTTCGGACCAGTGTTTTTCAACTTTTATTTCACGGCACACGTGAATCTATACTTTTACTTCCACAGCACACTTAAATTATGTTGGTTAAAAATAAGAGTAAAAAGAAGAATATACTTAGTGTGCTTTGAACTGCTTTCAAAATAATTTAATTAATGATCTTTAAAAGTTTTCACGGCACACGTAAGGTCCTCTCACGGCACACCGGCTGAAAATCACTGCCTTAGCCCATGAGCTCTTCCGTGGATTTAGGATTAGCAGTTCTGTCTTAACGAAGTGCCCCGTCTCTGCTCCTGGCACTTCTCTTTCTACGACTAAACTTTGCTCAGTAGCTCGGGGTTCTGGGAGGGGGAAGCTGGGTCCCTTTCACAGTGGGTGGAAGTTATGTAGCCTGTTGGGGTGGCACAGGGTGGGCTTGGGAGGCCTACAACTCGGAAGCCAGAGTTTCCTGGTTAACGGTTTCAGCTGGGATGCGTTACATAACCCATTCAGAAGCCTCAATCCATCTGACTGTTGTTTTCTGGGTAACTTAAATCCTTGACCTAAGGTAGTCCTTCTGTTTTTTCCTTCCTTAAATTATCCTGGCATGGATATGTCTGCTAGTTCCAGGTTTTGTTTAAGTAATGTATCTTCCCCTGACGTAGGGAAACCCAAATCATGGTGGTTTCTTGTTTACATCTTCTGACATCTTTAGACCTGAGTCCGAGAGGACATTGGTTACGAGCAGGAAAGTTGAGTTGGCTTGAGGAACAGGCCTGTGCTCTAGGACTGACCCGCCTTCCACTCCCTGTGTTTGCCTTTTGTAAGAAATTTAAGCCATGGATTTGTTGCCACATTTTCAGTAGCTCTTCAGTGTTACATAGACTAGTTTTGCCCAAATGGTTAAAAGTCCAAACTTCTATTTTGTCTTCAGCATTACAGGTTTTTCAGCTGGGTGCCCTAAAAAGTGCTCCTTTGTCCTCACAATCATTTGCCCCATTCCGTCAACAAGGTGAACAGAGCTTTGTGGGATTTTTTTTAGAGACAGAGTTTCAACTCCATCACCCTCGGTGGAGCAACCTCCAGCTCCTGGGCTTAGCCGATTCCCTTGCCTCAACCTCCCGAGTAGCTGGGACCACGAGCGCCCGCCACAACACCTGACTACTTTTTAATTGCAGTTTGGCCAGGGCCAGGCTCGAACCCCCACCCTTGGCGTATGGGGCTGGCGCCCTACTCACTGAGCCACAGGCGCCACCCTAGCTTTGTGAGTTCTTAATTGGGCTTCCCAGGATTGGCCTTGGCTGGGTCTTTATTGTGTGTTTTGATTTCACATGGCCTCTGCTTCCAAGGGCACAGCCCCAGCAATGGGCTTCATGTGTGCGCACAGCTCTGCTCAGGTAGCAAATCTGTCTCAAGACCAAGTTCATTCATTTGCTGATTACTTTTTTAGCTCTGACGTTGTTTGGGATTTAAGTTTCCAGGTTGTTTGTTTCCTTTTTTTGTAAGGAAAGGTAACTTGTGCAGCTCAGACAGACAATCTGTGGAAGCATGCGAAGCCCTGGAGGCTCCTAATCCAGCTTTTAGACATGCTGTTCAGTCGTAGTTCCTTTTCTTCAAATTAAATTTAACCACAAGCCTGAAGAATGGCTGATAAAATCAGAGCTGCAATTAGTAGTGTGTGTGGGTGTCAGTTCTAATCGAAGCCAACTAATCCACAGACGAGGGGCCTAAGAACCAGAACTAAGTGGTTTGGCCAGTGTTACCCAAGTAGAACAAGGAGTAACAGCCCTAGGAAGAAATTGAGTTCATTAGACAGAAAGCAGATTAGCGGCTGCCAAGGCCGGGGGCTGTGGGGAGGGAGCGGATAGCAAGGGGCACAAGAGAATGTCTTCAGGGTGATAGAAATGTTTCCATCACAGTTGTGCTGTGGCTACCTGACTGTATATATCTGTCAAAACTCACTGAATTACACATGGGAAAATTAAATAATTTTATTGTGTATCCAAATTATTCCTCAAACAAACAAACAAAAAAACTGAAAAAAATAAAAAAGTGGATGAAAAGTTGCAAGAGGTCTCTCCAAACACATGTGGGTCTTTTATTGGTCTGCAAACCTTTTCTGTAAAGGGTCAGATAGTAAATATGTTAGGCTTTGTGGGCCATCCAGTCTCTGTCAACTGCTGAACTCTGCTATGGTAGCACAAAAGCAGCCATAGACAATGTGTCCAACCAAGGAGTCATGGCCTGTTCCAGTGAAGCTTTACGTACAGAAACAGGCAGCAGCTGGCTTTGGTCTGTGAGCCATATTTGCCAACATGTGACTGAGATTTTTGTTCCCTTTGGAGAAACTCAGTGAAACGGGCATTGCCTGTGTCCTCACCAGGAGGATGAGTGTTGTAAGGTGGAGGGACTACAGAGGAGCTGGCAGGTGCTTGGGAAACGGTGCTGAGCTGACAGGCTGGGGCTTTGGCTTCGATGGAACGATGGAGGATGAGTTAAGGGGAGGAAGGGACTGATTGTGGAGCCTGCTTCTGATTGGTCAAGAGTAAGTTCAGCAGTGACAGGGAACACGGGCGAGAGGGGACATAGTGAAGGGATGCTCAGCAGGGACCACTGACTGGACTTGAGAATGAAGACTGTGGAGGGGAAGAGGAAGATTCCGCATTTGAGGTGTAGACAACTCTGCAAACCCCAGGTGCGTTGGCCAGAAGAAGGTCCACAGGAGAGCAGGAGGCTTGCTGAGGAGTTCAGGTTCCCCAGTGGTAAGTTTTAGAGTAGAGAGCACACTTTGGCATCCGTCATGGTAGAGACCTGTAGTCTGCAGACTTTTTCCATCATGCTCTTCTGGAAGTAAATAATTTGTGAGCTCACACCATGGCAAGTAGACAGTTATCTATTATACAAGTACCATGCACATTCTACTATACTAGCATGTGTATTACCATATGTAACTAAATAAAGATAAAAAAAGGACAAAACCAAAAAATACAATGTATAACATAAGAAATAGACATCTTCAAAAGATAGGGTAAAGATTTTAAAATATTTTGAAAATCACAAGACAGGTAATGTATCTTCATGAACATTAGGGGATGTGACACTGTATTTCAAGTAATTCTTGATGTGATCATCATTGATTAGAAATATCAATTGTGCCTTTTTTTGACAGTCTCACTCCATTGCCCAATCTGGAGTGACATCATTCTAGTTAGCCTCAAACTCCTGGCTCAGGTGATCCTCCTTCTTCAGCCCCCACCTAGTAGCTGGGAATCTAGGTGTGTATACCACCACACCAAGTTATTTTTTTGTTTGTTTTTGGTAGAGACAGGGTCTTGCTTTTGTTGAGGCTGGTCTCATACTCCTGAGCTCAAGTGATCCTCCCTCCTTGGCCATCCAAAGTGCTAGGATTATAGGTGAGAGCCACGGCACCTGGCCTCAGCTGTACCAGTTTTGATAGCTTAGGCTTATATATTATTCCTCTGTGTGTAGTTCATATTGCAAGAATCTTTTTAGGACCTTGTCTATGCTATGAGATCTAGTTGAGTTAGTAGTAGATAGTAAACTGCATTACAGTATAATAGGCTGAAAGTGGGTTCTTTTGGGTTGTAGCTGCCTTCCCGTTCTTGGTGTCGGGAGTATCTTTGGTGCCTTATCACGCATGGTACACAAGATGTCCTCATACTCGTGAGAGTGCCAGGGTCTGCTGTATATTAGTAAAGGTGAGCTTCTCTTTTTCTCAAGTAAGTAATGTAAGTAAAGTTTTTGTATTTTCTTCCCATGTCTAGTAGAAAACTCTGTCCTTATTTCCCTGTAGGCCACTGGTATAGACTTGGGTTAAGTTCTTGCTACTTGAAAAGACTTTTCAGAGAAGAAACAGATGATTCAAGGATAAAAGTAGGTAATTCAACATTTAGGAGACAGTGGTAGGGGGATGAATCAATGCAGGACCAGAGGAGAAACTATTGCAGACGTGGTCAGAAGTGCAGGAGGGAGGTGCGAGGGCAGGCAAGGGATGAGAAGGTTTGAAACATGAGAATCAGTGAGGACACATTTAGGGCCTAGAAAAAATGGGGGGGGGGGGGAGGATGGGTTTGAAGATGTAAAATGAGGGATTTGGATGGGAGGAGAAAACTGTCTTAATTTGCCACTGGAATATGTAGAAGAGTTCATGTGAGTAGAGGAAGAATCCCAGTGACTGAAGGTCTTGGGCTGGGTGGGGTAGAGGTTGTAGGGGACTCCAGTTAAGTGGTGCAGGTGGGACTTAGATGCTCTGACCAAATGGAGACAGGCTTTTTAGGCTGTGCTCAGCGCCCAGCTGTCCCTGGGTACCTGCTGGGCTGGCGGCACTCCTGTTTGTGATTTAGGAAGGTAGAGTAAAGGTGTGGTGGTCAGATTACGGAATAACTGCCCAGTCCCATAGGTTCTGAAAGCAATGAGGAGGGGTCAGGAAGGCCGACTAGAGGCAGCTTTCACCAGAAGCTCCTGTCCTGAAGGAGGAAAGTTGGACTGCAGTGAACTCGGAGAAGTCAAAATTGGGGAGTCGAACACAAGGAGAAGTCAAGGTGCACATCTCCTTAAAGCCGTAATTACAGACCCCAAACATAGAGGGGAAAAGAGTGGAGGGTGAGCTCTGCCTGCTGCCGTTCTCTGAGCTGTGAGCGAAAGTGGACCCTCGGCTGAGGAAGGGAGGTCAACGGCTTCTGCCCTTGAAGCCAACACAGAATATTCTGACGGGTGATAGGACGGGGTTGTTTCGACAGCCTGCAGGCTTCTGAGGAAATTGGGTCATTTTATGTTCAGAGGGAGGAGCTGAGCCTCCATCAGAGGTCAAGGCAGGTGCAGAGACCCTTTTGTCAGAGGCTGCCTCTGACAGGTGGCCCGAGGGCCTCCCCTGCTCCCTTTCCCAGAAATTCTGCTTAGGGCTCTTTTTGTTTGTTTTTGAGACAGTCTCACTCGTTCTAGAGTGCAGTAGCACAGACTCCTTGGGCTCAAGTGATCCTCCTACCCCCACCTCCTGAGTAGCCGGGACTACAGGTGTGTGCCACCACGTGGCATTTTCTTTTTTTAAGAAGACAGGGTCTTGCTGTGTTGTCCAGGCTGGTCTTGAACTGCTAGGCTTAAAAGATCCTCCCACTTTACCTCCCCAAACACTGAGATTACAGGTGTGAGCTACTGCACCCAGTTTGCTTCAAGTTTTGACTTGGTGGGAAAGTCAGTTGATCAGGTGCCTGTCCAACCAGGCAAAAAGAATTCATCAATCCTACAAGTCACTCCTGTGTTTCAAACATGGTATGATTGCCTAAACTCAAATCGGCTATATTTAAATCAGCTTTATCAGACAGTTTTTAAATTAAGGTCTATGGACATCAACAAAACAGGAGTGACAAAAGAAAGGCATTTGAAAATGATAGAATTGAGTGGCTCATTTCATGAAAGGGCACGTAGAGGTTCTACTAATACACCACCTTTCTGAATTTTGGCCTGCTCAGAAACCACGCTCCTCACCATGTTATGTTCACATAGAAACCAAATACAGTAGAACCTCCACAGTTGAGCACCTCCCACATTGCCCACCTCCTTAAGTTGACCTAATTTTCAGAGACTGGACATACACCATGTGTACGTGTCAGTACAGCAGGCCCGGTTCCTTATGTTGACCACCTCCGTGTGTTGACCACTTGTTACAGCCCCGCAGGTGGTCAACTTACAGAGGTTCTGCTGAATATCCAGCTTCAGTGTGAAAGCTGCCTTTATATTCTTAGCAAGGCTTCATGTTTAGGGGGAGCTCTGACATAGTGTCAGCGAGTTGGGGAAGCTGAAGAGCTTTGATGTCAAGTCTTTATCATTTAATATTTTTCAAAGTGTTGGGAATTCTGGGAATATCATGATTAGGTGTAACTGTCCCACCTAAGACTTGTTTCTTTTCTTCTGGTTCACATAATAAAACGCTGACCTGCTCCTCAGCCCTCATCCCCTGTGAGGGCTGTCCCCGTAGAGGGCCTTGCCTGTGCTGGCTGCTCCATAAAGTTGGTGGAACTTAGTTGCATTTGTTGGCACATCCATGTTCATTGTTTTCTGCAAAGAACACAGTCTACTCAAGTCCTGTTGGAGCGTATCTTTTGCATCCTCTGTCCCTTTTGACTCTTAGAAGTCTTGAGTGAGATGGGCCTGTGCAAGCTTTATCTAAACTTATTTCTGAATCAAAGCATTTTTTTTTTTTTTAATTCCCCAAACAGAAAACCCAACTGGTTAAAACACGTTTTAATGGTCAAAGTAGTCGATGGGACACGGCTGGGAGAAGTGGAACCTGCGAGTGGGGACCACGGCCACGGAGGGATGGTCTGCGTGACACTGACACGTCATGGCGACTGCCTGCTTCCTGGGCCCCGTTAATAATCTGATTTTAGTCTTGGGCAGAGAATAGGAAGAGAGTAGCCCTAGATTTTTTGCATGGGGGCATTTACTGTCACTTTTGATCATCATGTATATAATCCTGTCCACATTTGGGGGAAGATTAATTAATAAAAATGAATTCTTCGTATACTATGAGACAATTACCAAAGGGTAACATTAAGAGGTTGGGGTTTTCTTTAGTTTCTGATATTTCTCTTTATGTAGAAACGACTTCCTTTAATATTGAAACATTAAAACTTGCTGTAAATACGTGTGACCTTTACAACAAGCTGTAGTTTATCTTTAGTTATCTTTGCATGGGAAAGTAAAAGCAGGTGACTTGTGCGTTGGTGTGACATTAATATATACGTGGAGCTCTTTGTCTTTCTTCATGCATCCATTTGTCTAGTCTGTAAATATTTATTGAGCACCAGCAATATTTTGTCTATAATCCTGGTAGGGTAAGCAGTGAACATATATTCTGATAGAAATCATGAAGTATTTTGTGGTGAAACTAATGATTATGATAGGCCTCCAAATTTGGGAACACTTTCTGGGGACGGTAATAATTTGGGCTGTTGAGATTTTCTCTCTGATTAACTCTGTTCCAGAGGGGGCCGCCTAAACATTTGGGAGTCTCCGTGTCTCTTTAGCAACTTTTATTCTGAACACTTTGAAAGTCGAGAACCTACGTTGGCACTTGCTTGAGAGGATTGCTTGAGGTCAAGAGTTTGAGTCCAGCCTGGGCAACATAGTGAGACTCCTGTCAGGAAAGAAAAAGAAAATAAAGTTGCGGATGTGAATAAATCACTTTTTCTGTTTAACAAATTTCTTAGAGTATTTACTTATGTGCGCCATAGTGTTCTAAGCTCTTCATAAATATTAACATCTTATTTTCATTGCATTCTTTGGAGTGGGTAGTATGAACCTCCTCATTTTCCAAATGAGGGAACTGAATAGTTAGCCAATTAGTAAGAACTCAACGCTCTCAGCACTGGCCTGTCACTTTCTCTATCTGAGGGGGGAGATTTGGTTTTTCTTCCTTGCCTCGGCCTTTCTTGGGAAGTTTAAGATGATTATCTACAGCCGGGTTTAGCGATGCTACGGGAAGTCAGGGGCCCTGGCATGTGGTGCCCACTCCGTGAGATCTTCATAATTCTTTCACATTTCATTATGTGTTCCGTTTAAGCTGTGTAAGTGGAATGTGTTCAATTTTACTTAATTATGTGTTTCTTTTGGTCCTGCTAGACCTTCTGTAAATTCCTTGAAGCAAGAAACTGGAAAATAGATACGTTGGACGAATAAGTCAAAGAGTATGGTTTATTGCAAATTCTAAAGCTATTAGACCCGTTTACTCAAGACTGAGGGTTCCCCCTTCCTCTGTAGGACTGTGTAATAGTTTAATTTAGCTGGTTATGAATGTTTAATTGTGTCCTAAACAATAGGACAATTGAAAATAGGTCAGAATGCATTGGTGGAGTAATAAAGCTCTCGGGGCGATACTATTTAAAACCCAGCATGTCCAGTGTATGGGCACCTTGACACGAACGCCTTTCAGCTGCGATAGGTTCTGTTCTTACATAGATAGCAATGTGATGTTTCTATGTAATAATGCTCCTACATCTCAGGGAGCTTTTGATTATTTGAGGATACAATGCTTCCATCCCCCCCGAATCCTCAAGGAGATTTTGGTCTGTTTCCAAGGAAATGTTCTTCTGCATCCTCAGTTCTCAGGCTCCCCTCCTTTGCTGCCGGGACCCTGTTAGAACCCTCCTGAGGTTGAGCATCTGAACCTTCGTTCCTGTGCCCCACATACTTCTTTCATGCTCTAATGTACTTCTGAAGTCCTATTTCTCTGTGAATTTTTCAGTTAATTAAAAGAGAAATAATCTGGCCTCATCTTTATTTCTCCTTATCATCCAGGAATGATGTTTCATGAACAGCCATTGCATATGTCATCCTCACTTTGATTTTAGTGGGCTACTTTATTCTGCACAGGAAAATGCACGTGATCTTTCAGTTTTATGCTTGCAATTTGAGCAGTCAGCTTGCTTAGCACAGTAAACATTGGGCCTCGTTTATTTTGTTTAAGGAAGAATTTATCACATGTAAATGAATAAGAAATAAAACGTTATTATGTTTATAGTGGTTTGCTAGGGCTGCCATAACAAAGGACCACAGACTGGGTTGCTGAAACAACAGCAATTTATTTTATCATGAGTTTGGAGGCTGGACGTGTGAGCGCAAGGTGCCAACAGGGTTGGTTTCTTCTGCAGCCTCTGTCCTTGGCTGTCCATGGCTGTGTTGTCCCTGGTTTTCACATGGCTTCCCCTGTGTGTGTATCTGTGTCTCCGTCTCTTCTCTGATGAGGACACCAGTTATGAATTGAGCCCCAATGATGTCACTTTAACTCAATTGCCTCTTTAAAAATCCTCTCTTGAAATGTATTCTGAGGTGGGGAGGGTTAGAACTTCAACATGTGAATTTTGAAAGGACATAGTTCACCCATATGGTTCTCCCCCCATCCTTTGTTTTGAGATAGGGTATCACTCTGTGCCCTGGACTAGAGTGCAGTGGTGTGATCACAAGTCACTACAACTTCAAACTCCTGGGTTCAAGTGATCCTCCTGCCTCAGTCTCCTGAGTAGCTGGGACTTCAGGCATGTGTCACCATGTTCAACTTTTAAAAGTTTTTTGTGGACACAGGGGTTTTGCCATGTGGCCCAGGCTGCTTTCTTGAACCCCTGGCCTCAAGCAGTCCTTCTGCCTCAGCCTCCCAAAGTGCTGGGATTACCGGCATGAGCCGCCATATCTGGCCTGGCATGAGGTTTACATGTATAACATAGTTGTCTTAAACTTTTGTGAAAAATTAAGATAAAAATTCTTTTTGAAACTTGAAATGGAGTAGGGAAGATAGCATTCTGAAAGAAAGAAAAATGTAGGCTCTAGTGGTGATCTGGCTTAGAACTGCTAAATGATTTAGGGTAAATTTTATCATAATTCATCTTCTGTCTGTACTTTGCCAATATTTTGTACTCAGGGAGATCTGAAGTACCTTTTAAGTGCCTCTAAGATTCTGTGATTCTATTTTAATAACTGTTTTATAATTTGACCTGACTGCTGATTTTAGGAAGATGTCTGGAGAAGAATTTTTATAATCCTGTGTTATAATCTCCTGTTTACCAGATGGAACCTACAAGAGTGAAGTTTGATTTGAATCCAAGCTCTTTTCTTCTGAATCAAGCTGAAGAAAATGACTTAAAAATCTTTCCCTTGACATCTTCCCAGCTGTGTGGTCTGGGACGGTTACATACCTCCCATTGTAGTGGCTGTGTAATCACATATCCTTCATGAGACTTAGTTTCTTTACCTATAAAATGGGAACAGGATAGTTTGGAGACTGTCCTCCAGTCTTTGCCCTGGTCCCTGTTGCCTGCTGCAGAAAGTCTTGACCCCTGCTGACCTGCCCGGCCTTCACTGCTGGCCGGACTCACATGCCACTGAGGTCACTTGTGGCTGGAAGCTGTCAGAGAGGAGCTGGATTTAGATCTATGTCCCCAATCTCTCTTGCTGTGTGACAGAAACCCTTCTGCTAGGCAGATGTCATTTTGGGGGGATGGGTTGGCTCCAAGTGGTTACCATCACAACATGACATTTTTTCTTACTACTTCTTCCTGTATTTGATAACATCACATGGTTATCAGAAAACTATTCTTCTTATATCTTATCAGGAGGCAAATGGTGAAAGTTTATGGAGAGGAGGTATAGTTTAGCTTCATACATCAGTTTTTAAGATTCATGAACTTAAGCATTGCTAAAAATACGTGTTGGACCTTGTGCCTACTTTTTTTAGCCCAGCAAAATACCCAAGTGACACCCCTATTGTGGGGGTTAAATAAATATATGTGTGTGTAAGTGTGTTTGTGTATTGCAGCAACTGGCCTTCCACATACTTTTCTAGTAAAATGATGTGTTCATCCTTTGTGTTGGGATCAAATTTATGTAGATCTAGTCTTAAAACATTAAGGTGACTTTTATCATTACGCTTGAATAGCTGAGTTGATTGAGGGTGAAATTTTATATCATTAAAACAAGTTGATCAGAGAATTCTCTGTATAGAAATAAAGATTTGTAAGAAATTTTTCAAATATGAAACCCAGATACCAACAGTGATACCAGAGAAAGGCAATGTTAAGTGAGTTAGCTTATGGACATTTTTCCAGATGAAATATTGTGGCCACATTTGCTGTAATTGAAGGCTGCCGAGGAGACAGGCAACTGTGAAGGGCAGGGCTTCATTTGCTTTCTGCCTTGATCCTCCACCCTCCTCTGGGCTATTGCAGCAGCCCCCAGGTCTGTCCCCAGCGCACCCCATGCCTACCGTCTACCCTCCTCAGAGAGAGCTGCAAAGCACCAGTGAAGCCACTTCATTGTCTAAAACCCCTTCCATGGCCTTGCACTTGGGTTAATTTTAGAAGTTTTCTTTTTTCTTTTTTAAAGACAGAGCCTTCCTTTGTCACCCAGGCTGGCGTGCAGTGGTATGATCATAACTCACTGCAGTTTCCAGTTCTGGGGCTCAGGGATCCTCACATCTCAGTCTCCCAGGTAGCTGGGATGATAGGCATGAGCCATCACTCCTGGCTAACGTCAGAGGTTTCCAGGGTGGCCTGGTGGGACGTGCTGGTTCAGCCCCCACCACTCTCCATCTTTTTTTTTTTTTCTTTTGAAACAGAGTCTCAGTTTGTCACCCTCGGTAGAGCGCTGTGGCATCATAGCTCACAGCAACCTCAAACTCTTGGGCTCAAGTGATTTTCTTGCCTTGTTGTAGTTTTAGTGGCCCGGGCTGCGTTCGAAACTTTGTCTTCACCCCAAATCTAAAATTGGATTCCTTTATGATTATCTGGGCCCTTGCATGACTTATATGTCTTCTGTGTCTCTAGGACCCCAGTATTCCAGCCTGGGAGTCTCCTCCCTGCCTCCTGGCCACTACCTTTCCCCCTCTGCCAACCTCTCCACTCCACCACACTGGGCTGCTGTCAATAAGGGTTCCCTGCCTCAAGGCCTTTCCACTGTCTGCTCTTTCTACCTGGGAAGCTCTTCTTCTCCCTCTCTGATTATCTCATTTTCATCTGTTCATGCAACCTGTGCTCCTTCCTGCTCCAGGGCCCTGCTCAGGCCATTTCTAGAATGTCCTTCTTTTCTGCTTCCACCTTCATCTAGTTAATTCCCTCTATTGGTCAAAACACAGGTAGGTTGACAGTAAATGGATAGGAAAGCATTTCCCATGGAAGCTTCCCTGACCCCTGTCTGTGCAAGTGTGGCCTGAACTTTTATGTGTAGGTCTCCAAACTTTTCAGTCCTGGCCCTACTCATTATAACCACAGTTTTACTAATGGGACTCATTCATGTCTGGCTTCTGGATCCCTCCCCTGGGAGCTCCGTGAGGACAGCCTTGAGTGTATTGCTCACAGATTTATCCCCAGAGCCTTGTCTGCCTGGCACAGAGTAAGAGTTCAGTAAATGCTATGGTTGACCCAAGTTCCCTGATCACTTAAGCAGTGAGTCTACCCACTGAGGGCCACTCATCTAGGGACTGTCAGCACCCACCACCCTCAGGATGGTGGCCCTCGCTGGCTGTCTCTGGGGACCCATGATCTGCTGTTGCCAAGTCCAGCTTCCATGCCTTTGTGTGGTGATTTTCTGCACCTGGAATGCCCACCCCCTTTCTTCTACATATCCAAGCTCTCACTTCCTCCTGCTTGGTTTGTCTTAGAAAGCCTTATTCCTACCATCATGCTGACTGACTGTGAAACCCACCCAATGTGCTTCGCAATAAGACACTGTTGTCCCTGCTTGTTAAAGCCCCTCACCCCCAAAAAAGAAATACTGTGGCCAAAAATGTTATGTTTTAATACTCATATATAATGACTAACATGGGTAATCTTTATTTCTATAATGATTTATTCTTAGAAAACTGATCAGAGAAATGATTGCCAGCATTCCCAAGGAAGGTTCTATTCTATGACTACCCCTTGGAAAGGAAGAAAGAGTTTTCTATCTTTTTGTGACCCTGCATCAAGGAAGATTTTGATTGGTTCTGCTTGAGTCACATGACCATAGCTAAACCCATGACTGGCTGGTGTGTAGAGCTTTGTGAGCGGCCTGATCATGAACCAATCACTGTAGCAAAGCAACTTGATTGGCAGGTCCCTGGGCTTACCTGGGGTGGGAGGGGTGATTGCCCAAAGGAAGCGTGGTTTGCATCTAGTATAGCTAACTAGCACTTTCAGCCAGCAGGGGGTTAGTGTTGATTCCCTTAGTTTATGGGGAGTGAGAGGTAACTATCATTGCCTTGTGCTGGATTCATTAGAGAGTTTTTAGCTGGATGTTTAAAACCCATTTGAGAGAAGAAGTTATGCAAAAGGGGCCCATCAAGTGGAATATAGATTTTATAGATAACCAAATAGTGGCAGCATGATGGATGTGTGATTGCTGAGATTGATTTCAATGTGGGCGATTTTCTGGATGAAGGAACAAAATGACAATAATGGCCTTTCTGGTTGCTTTCGGTAGGGTTAGATGACTGCCTGCAACAGTATGTCCACAAGTTTGAGCGGGAGAAGATCAATGGCGAGCAGCTGCTGCAGATTTCCCATCAGGATCTGGAGGAGCTGGGGGTCACTCGGATTGGACACCAGGAGCTTGTGTTGGAGGCTGTCGATCTTCTCTGTGCACTGGTTAGTTCAGGAAAAGGCATCCGTACTATGATGACAGCCCTTGGAACAGTCTTCTCTTAAACCCTCATTGTTCTGTGTATGTTTTAGCATACCATCACTTTCTTAACGACCTGTTGAAGCAAAGCATGAGTTGAAAATGATATAAGAGGGGAAAAAATAAATTATTTCCTAGATTAAGGGTTGCAAACAATGGCCTGCAGGTTAAACCTGGCCCACTGTCTATTTTTGTAAATAAAGTTTTATCGGCACACAGCCATGCCATTCATTTGTGTGTTGCCTGTGGCTGTTTTCATGCGACAGTTGAGTAGTCGTAACAGAGGCCAGGTGGTCCCCCAAAGCCTAGAATGTTTATTACCTTGCCCTTTCCAGAAAAAAGTTTGTCTGTATAGAAAATCACCTGTATTAGTCTTAATATCTGTTATAAAGAACAAAAAGATGGAAATAGCCTTGAATGAAAATGTCATCTTCTAAATTGAAATAAGAAATGAGTTCTCATTTTTGCTACTTAACCATAAAAAGCATTTGAGTTTTACAGATATTTGTGATATTTAAATAACTCATGTTTGGGTTTGACATGACCAACCTAAAAAATGGTAGCTAAAATGGGGGGAAAATGTGACTTCATTGCATTCTGCAGAGGATTGAACTTTGGCTGTGATACGAGTTGAGTTCAATCCTGCTGGGTCCTAGTACTGATGTCACACCAGTGACTGCATGGGTGGCTTCCACTGTGGGCTCAAAACACCTGTAAGGGCATTTAATTTATAAACTGGCCAGCATGGCTTGCATGCTAAAGATGCCGCTAACTGAACTGTCAGGATTTGGACAAACTCTCCGGCATTCAGGCTGGGTTGGTAATGCTGTGAACTCGAGCCAGGGCCATATACAATTATATCACTGAGAATGGTGGGAAAGAATGTGCTCCTGATTATTTTGCCATTCTGGTCTGTGTTCTGTTGATTATATAACACTTGCCGCATTGTGCATATTCTTCTTCTTAAAATGGACAGGGCCTTGTCTGCTCTCTGAGATGCACTGCTCTGTTTAGGAAAGTAATGGGGAAATTATTTGTGGTTGATAAATGAGCTGCCGCAAGGGAGACGCTCTGGCCAAGTGCTCTGAGCACTGGTCTGGAAAGCAGGAATTTGCATTCTAATCCTGGCCCTGCCACATGCTACTACTCCCAGTGTGACCTCTGGGGAAACCCTGTGCCTGTTTTTCCCATCTGTACGGGAATACTCACCTTAGATGCAGCCATGGACTGTTGAATGTTTTGCACTGCTGAGAAGATATCTGAGCGTCCTGTTTGTTATGAAAACTGTATGTTTTTTTGCGGTTAAACATGTTTGAGTTTACTTTTATGACACTTTCTGGGAACACGGTTTTCCGGTCTTTTCTGCTGGGTGGTTTGCAAATTTTCATCATCTCTTTCCCTTTGCAGTAAAACTTTCAGGACAAATAAATCCGCAGCGTCAGAGGGGAAGAGGAAGGCACACTGGGTGAGGTCAGGGGGATGATAAACCTAACCGCTGCCTCTGGGCGTTCGCTCAGTTTTTTCCTCTTCCTTACCTCTTAAACATTAAAAAAAAAAAAAAAAAAAAAAGAACAAAACTGGACAGATGCCAGAACCCAAAGCTGTGTGTTACCTCCTACAATTTCCTTCGCAGACCCCGCTGTGACCTCAGACTCATTGTGGGCCTGCTTTGTGTAGGACTGTGTTGGGCAGACAATCACTTGGGGGTTCGCAAATGCATGTGGTTTTTCTGGGCTGGGGAGGGTTTTAGTGAAGTTTTGCTACAGTATCTTTAGTCTTGATACAGTCTCCTTTTTAGGTATTCCTGCTGTAATTCATGTACTAACTATACTGTATCTATTCATATACCGTATCGGTCTGTGGATAAATAACTGATGATACCTTTTGCTTTGACTGGGCCACCCCCTGGGCAGTTCGTGCGGGAGTGCAGTCAGCTCTGGTGTGGTCAGAGAGGCTTTTATAAGCTTAGTCCAGTGCATGTTGATTTTGTGATAGACAGGAAATGAATAGAATTAGAAATAAAGAAGGGGGGAGGGGAAAAACAAAACTGCTGGAAAGTTTCAGAGCAAAGAGAAGGGTAAATAGAAGGGTTGAGATCTACGCGAGAAGAGACAGCTATTGATGGAGATTCATAACCTGGTGAGTGATGGTTCATGAATAGCTGGTCATGGTTAGGGAGCCAGAAGAGGAACCGCCTGCTGTGGACATGGAGCTTGGCTGGCAGCGGAGGCTTAGGAGAGTGACATGTCTTATCAGGGGGGACCAGGGCCACTTCCCAGGACTGATTGAGAATCTGCACCTAAGTTTTCTCCCTCTGTCTGGGGAAGAAGGTGCCTGAGATGGATGTCAGAGCTGCTCCTTCTGGTAGGGTAGCTGTTAGCTAGTGTGACTATTTAAATGAAAATTAATTAAAGTGAAATAAAATTCATTTCCTCAGTGCATTAGCTACATTTTAAGTGCTCAGTAGCTACCCGTGGCTAGTGGCTCCCATATTGGGCAGCACACAGAACATTTTTATCTACTGAACAGACTGGTCGAGAGTAACAAAGTATCACCTTAACCTCTTCTTTGCCAAATCAGTGAGGCCCCAGTTTACTGATGACCAAGGCGGCAGCGGGGACGTGGGAGGGGAAGTGGTGTTTTTAGGTTGAAGAAGGCTGAGAATTGAACAGTTGGAACTGATACATTGTGAAGTGATGCTAACAAAGTGTGTGGTTAAAGGAAATACCTCTAATGGACCTGCGAGGCCAGAGCGCTTCTGCACAGGTGTACCACCCGAGGGTGTTTGTTCTTCATTTACCCGTGCCTTAGCCTTTAAAAACGTTACTTCTTTTTAGGAAAAGAATTCGGGTAGGAAGGGGAATCTTTGCTAGCAATTTGTATTTAACTTGATTTTGCTTATGAAATTATTAAATGCCTTTAGGAAAACTGTTAGGTGTATTTGTCAGCCTGTCACTTCACTGATCTGGGTCACCAAGATGCTTTGACTGTGTGTCTCTGGCACCCTTAGATCATGAACAGAGCTTGTGGGAAGAGAGATGAAGGTGGAGAGGTTATATAAGGTTTGTTCTTGGTAAAAATGTGTATAATTTTAAGGGACCCAGGAGAGTGAGAACCTGGTCTCTTTTCAGTGTACTACCTGTGGTTTCTTTAGCCAGGTCAGGAAGGGATCCCTGAAGGCTAAATCTTAAGGAAGTGACGTCTCAATGGAAGGGTTTTAATATGTGATGAATAGATTTTCAGAGACTCACTTTGATACTTAATTTGTATCTTTTTGATGAATTACCTTAAAGCAATTCCTGAAGGAGACAGGTTTTAGGGGAAAGACTGGTGAAGATAAGTAGTCTGGCCTGAGAAATTATTCATTTTCCTTGTTTGTAGGGTACTTAAGTCAATAATCCTTTCCCGATTACGCTCTACAGTAGAGGCTCTTTGGAGCTGATATAATCAGTTTCTTGTTCTCTCCTTATTGTGGAATAGGGTTGAAGGGGAAGGAACTTTTCTTCCTAATTTTCCTCCTTCCTTCTTTTAAAACTTGCATCCTGTTTCCACTGTACCCATCCATCTTTTTAGTCCCATTAGTTGTTTTGGGAAAAAAGAAAAATCAGTGCAAACTGAGTGGAAAATGAAGAGAGCCTTAGAAGAAACCACCCTTCTTCCTTTAATATTAAAAGTGGCAGGTTTGTAGAAGGTTGAGCTTTCAAGTTTTTTGCAACAATAAAATGCATGTAACCCTCTTTGACTTTAAGAAGTAAATGTTGGGTATAGTATAAAAGTCCCATATTATTTATGATGACATTGACTATTGAAAGCTGACTTTCCTGTTTTTTGTTCTGAACTCTGCATATAAGTTGGCAGGCTAATTGACAGAGGGGAGTGGGCATTTCCCATTAATAGAAGTCACAGGTCCTTCAGAACAAGCTGTCATGTGGGTTCTTTTGTCCGTTCAGTTTTAAGTCTTTGATTCTTTGAATTGGAAAAGCCATAATGAAAAACTGTCTTTTTATTTTTGTCTTTTCTATTGAAGGCCAATACCATATTTAGTCTCTAGAAAATAACATCAGAAAGAATGAATGTAAGATTTGGATAGACTACTCCTGTTAATACAGAACACCCCTATTTTGAAATTTACAGTTTTTTCAAAGCTTATAGAAGGCAGCTTTCAATTAATTCCATTACCTAACTTCTTTCAGCGTTTCTGTCTGCATTTTTTTAAAAATCATTTTTTACTAGGAAGCAACATAAATGTAAACTTCTAACAAAATCTATTTAAAGTGAGGATTATGTTCATTAAAGTCAATTTCATTAAAGCCTTTTGTGGTGATTAACTTATAATTCTCACTTTAAATAGATTTTATAAGAAGTTTGCATTTATGTTGCTTTCTAGTAAAAAATCATCAAAAAAAATTGCAGACAGAAATGCTGGGGACCCAAGGCTGATGCCCTAGAGGTTGGTTGCCTTGATTAGAATTCCCAAACCACCACTGCTTAGCTGTGTGAGTTTGGAGAATTGACTTTCTGCTTTTGTGCCTCAGTTTCCTCTGTAAATTAGAGATACTATCATTTCCACCTTCGTGGCCTGTTTCCCTGAGGTGTAATACACATCAAACAGGCCTGTTTCTGGCATAAAGTATTCATAATGTTAGTCATTATGTTAGTCTGCGTGTTTTAATGGTTCTAGATTCTTGTTTTGAGATGCTGTGGAGACAGTATAATGTACCTCCAGAAATGCCTCCACTTTTTGTTGAAATGATGAAACCATCCAGGATGTGGACATGCAATTCACAGTGTCATTCCAGGTGTGTGTTGCCTCCTGAGATTCGCTCTTCCTCTGAAAGGAACCTAAGACAATATCGTCTTGTGAAATTAATTTTTTTAAAAAAGGCACCCACGTAAGTTGAACACTGTTCAAAAAGAACACAGTTTACAAGCTCCAGAGGGGGGAATTGCGTTTTAGTGACTGGGTGTTTAGTTGGTGCGGTTGTATTTCTGTGTGAGTCTCGTCTGATGGGAGTTCCTCCATCCCATGACTACACTGGGGTCTGCGTCAGCAGTGAGCAGTGTGCACAGACCCTGTGGGCCGACACCTGCCATCTCAGTGAACGCAGCGATTCAGGTGGAACAGCGTGAGTCATATGCTGGAGAGTCACTGAGGGGGTGATTCACCCCCGGAGGATACGTGGCAATGCCAGTGATGCTTTGGTTGTCACATCTGGGTTAGGGGACACTAATGACATTCCATGGTGTAGAGGCCAGGGGTGCTGCTCAACATCCTGCACTGCCCGGAAACCCCCATCCCCACAACAGAGATTTTCCAGCCCCAAGTGTCAGTAGGGTTGAGAAACCCGGTGTGGATTAAGTGGCAGGGGCAGGCTTGCAGAGCAGGGGCATTTGAACCAGGACTTGACTGATAAGAATGAGCTGTCCATGCCAAGCCTTGTGGGAAGAGCATTTTGGGAAGAGGAACTAGCAGGGAGGCTCAGAGCAGGCTGTGGGATGAGCAGAGAGAGAGGGCAGGGTGGCCGCGGGCAGATGAGGCAGGATGTTGGGGTGGTTGTAGGAGTTATCCAGGTTACTCAGTGGGCTTTTGAGCTGTTACGAGAATTTGGACATTGTGGGTTTTGAATTTTTCCCTTTGATTTTATTTTGCGTAGAATTATGGCCTTGAAACTGATAATATGAAGAACTTGGTTCTGAAGCTGCGAGCTGCTTCCCACAATTTACAGAATTATATAAGTAGCCGGCGGAAAAATCCAGCTTATGATGGGAACACTTCCCGTAAGCCCCCCAACGAGTTCCTGACATCCGTGGTAGAGCTCATTGGTGCTGCTAAGGCTTTGCTGGCGTGGCTGGACCGGTGAGTTGTGGAGACGTCTTTTTTTTACTCTGTTATAGAACAGGGTCCGAGATGCATGGAAGCCTATACAAAGAAAATGTTTGACTTAGCCATTGAAAATAAAACTTAGTTCAGCAGGATACAGAATCCTTGGCTGAAAATCTTTTTTTTAAAGAAAATTAAAGGCAGATAACTATCCTCTTTTGGTTTGAAAAGTTTCAGTGAAATTGAAATATTTATAGTCTTACTAGGAGATTTTAATATTTAACATACTGTAATGACACCTCTATAGATAGAATTTAGTAAGAATATAGAATATATAGAATATTTGAACAATACCATCAACATGCTTCATATAATGGATGGACGTGGAACGTTATACCCAACAACTGAAGAATATACATTCTTCTCAAGCATGTATAGATCACTTATGAAAATGAATCATGTATTATAAAGCAAGGCAAAAATGCAAGTCCCGATAAATTCCAAAGAAATAATGTCCAGAAGAAACTTAAAAAAGAAAATGAACAATTGTTCCTTTCTTGTCATTTTTACTGGAACCCAAAGAGTGCTGGATCAGTGATATATTTTAGGATTCTTTTGCAGGTTACTGAAGGAGTTAATGGCAGGAATGAGTTAACCTCAGCTCAGAGAAAAGCAAAAGGTTGTGTTTAATTGAGATTAAACATTAATGGTTGAGTATTTGATTGGTGTGAAGTCTGTTAGTGGACTTCCGAAGGGATGTTCACTCTCCTGGATCATTTTTGATGTGTTTTTGCCTAGTGCTTCTCTCTTTTCTATTCAGATTTGTGTTTTATGTGTTAATTGAGAAGAAACAATTATATAACAGATAATTTAAACTAGTGCAGGGGGTAGCTCTGCTTGTCAACATACAGTGCCTTGTGGGATCCCGGTAGATTCTCTGTACCCTTTTTAAAGAGATTTTTGTTACTTCCTAGGGCTCCATTTACAGGGATCACTGATTTCTCAGTAACGAAGAACAAAATCATTCAGCTGTGCTTGGACCTGACCACTACAGTCCAGAAGGTCAGTAGTACATTATTATATATTATTATCACTTTCTAAAATTCTTCTTGCTTTTTCTTCTTCAAAGGATTTCCATGTAGGTATGAAGTATCATCCCCTCTCTCCTCTTTTTTGTTCTCATCAGAATTGGAGAGAGATGAAAGGCTTTACAGTTAGATTCATTGTACAGATGGTTTCTGTGAAAAAACGACTAATGGCCTTTGAATCAAAGATTGCTTTCTTTTGTTTTAATATAATTGAAGTGACAAGTGTTCTAAAATGTTTGAGCACTTAATTTTTGTTCTAATAGAATTCTTGGCTGGGTGTGGTGGCTCCCACCTTTAATCATAGAACTCTGGAAGGCCAAGGTGGGAAGATTGCTTGAGGTCAGGAGTTCAAGACCAACCTGGGCAACATAGACTCTGTATCTACAAAAAAATTTTTAAAAATTAGCTGAATATGGTGGCACATGCCTGTAAGTCCCAGCTACTCGGGAGGTTGAGGCAGGAGGATTGCTTGAGCCCAGGAGTTTGAAGTTTCAGTGAACCAAGTTGGTACCACTGCACTCCAGCCTGTCTCAAGAGAAACAAAACAAACAAACAAAAAACAAAAAAACAAATTCTGGAGTAACTATATTGCACTCGGCTTTGTGCTGAAGATTTTACTATATTTGCTTCTTAGCTTTCTTCTCATTTTGACCTCTGGTTATTTGATTTACTTGTCAAGATGGGCTAGGTTATAAGGGAATAACAAACCCCCAACCCCAGCAGTTTCTTCTTTTTAGTCCTTGATTATTTATATCTAAGTGGGTCAGTGGGAGTGGGACAGTCTGCTTGGATTCTCCCTGCTTCAGGACATAGGTGACAGAATCACTAGTATCTCACGTTGCTTGTCCCCAGGGCAGACAGACAAAGACCCTTAAAGGTTCCCATACTGATAGATGTTACAGTTTGGAAGAGACACACGTCAGTTTCACTCATGGCTCACTGGCCAGACCTGGGAATCTTAGTAAGGGCCCAGAAAGTTACACATCAATCTCTAACTTATCTGGTTCCTGTGAGCATGACTTTTTAAATAATTTCTTTATTAAAGAAATTGAACCATTCATTAGCTCTTAGGACCATCTTCTGTCCGTTACTCATCATGTAGCAGACACTTGTAAAATATTTTTGAGTTGAATGGAGGCTACAAAGTGTAAGGAAGAGCTTGTGTTTTCATGTTCCACGTGGTTCTGAAATCCTGTGATTTCATGTTTGTTTCCACTGCTGATTTGGTAAAATAAAAAGAACATCCATCCCTTGATCCTGACTATGCCTGACAGAGGTACAGTTCTGAAAAGCCGTGTGTTTTCTGTCTGTTTCTGGAACATGAATTGTGAATGTTAGCTTTGCACAGGACAGTTGTTTGAGATCTAGTCCTGAGCAGCCACTGGGCTTAATTGAGGCCACGATCTTAGAAACTCAGAGCAGCTGGCGTGGTTTGCTCTGTACTTGTGATGTGTAAAGTAACTGACATATCGAGTCTGATTCAGTTGTGCTGTGTTAGTTATGTAGCCATGGAGGCCTGGCGTGTTTGGGGAAGGGATTTCCCTGATATATGCCTTGACCATTTGTTTCCTTCCTGCTTCCCTTATCCTTAACATTCTGCCTTCCCCCCCACCCCCACCCCCCTTTTTTTTTTTTTAAGAGATAGGGTCTCACTGTTGTTCTGACTGGTCTCCAACTCCTGAGCTCAGGTGATCCATCCCCTCCTTGGTCTCCCAGAGTGCTAGGATTATAGGTGTGAGTCACTGCATCCGGCCTCTATTTTGATTTTTAATGGAGGTTACTGCCAGTCAGTTAAATGTGTAAGAGTTAAATGTTACAATTAGCAAACGGGAAAGTTAATGCCCTTATATACATTTGTGTTTTAGTGCAGATAATCCTAGACTAGTGACTGATTCAGAAGCCTTGCTGTAGGGGAGGGGGAGGAGGGAGAGGGATGAAGTCAAAGGCCGAGGTCATCTTACTTGTTTCCCAGGGTGGATCTGCTTTGTCTAGGCAAGTTGATGGGGCTTCAGAAGTATTTGGACAGTATTGTCAATCCAGTTTTATTTAGCACTTACTCTGTGTCTGTTGCTATTCTGGGATACCAAGATGAATGAACAGGCAGTCTCTGACCTCACGGAGTTCAAAGTCAATGGGGGGAAGAGAAAATGGAGAGGTAAATAGCAAAATTATATGTATTAGAGAGTGAGAGTGTTATACATGGCTACATAAAGTTAGCAAAGTGCCAAGGAGGCACACAGGATGGATGGAGCGGGGAATACAATTTGAGATACATGGCTAGAGTAGCCTCCTTGAGAAGGTGGTATTTAAATAATTTCACCAGTATATTCTGTGCTCATCAGGTCAGGATGGGCTATGCGGCACCCCGAGTGGCACTTTTCTTTACAGTCATAGAAGTGTTGTCACTATGAACAGTCTCCATGTAGAAGGTACTCCTGACCTGGTCACATCAGAAGGTACTCCTGACCTGGTTACACCAGAAGGTACTTGCTGAGCGTCCTCGTGCCACCTGCCCCTGCTTACCGGGGCCTCACGACGCCTGGCACCTGTCTGATGGGATTTTAAAATGTGTATTTAAATGAATGAGGTAATGCTTTTGACAAATCAGTTGATGAGAATCTGCCTTTTATCAGGAGAAATTTAACCCAAACTGAGGGGACAGAAGAGGTATCGTTTTTATTTATTTCTGTGTTCATTTTTTGTTTTTATTTTCCCTGTGGTATTCTTCATGGGAATTTAGTAGTTAAGAGCACATTCTTTACGAAGGGATAGCTATAGATTTAAATCCTACCTCTACCATTAATTACCATTACTCCTACCTCTGCCGTCAATTTAGACCTTGGACAAATCACTTAAATTTGATGGACCTCAATTTTCTCATCTGCAAAATGGGAATAATAATATCTATCTTATTGGATGATTTGGTGAGGTTCCTATAAGTTATTGTTAAGAAAAAAGGCAAAAAAATATTCTTATAATCCTAGCACTCTGGGAGGCTGAGGCAGGTGGATAGCTTGAGCTCATGAGTTTGAGACCAGCCTGAGCAAAAGAAGACCCCTGCTGTACTATAAATAGAAAAAATGAGACAAGAGGCTCGCTAGAGCCTGAGCTAGAGGTTGCTCTGAGCTATGACACCATGGGTGACAGCTTGAGACTCTGTCTCAAAAAATAAATAAATAAATAAATAAATAAATAAATAAAAAGAGGGTTAAAACAAAAAAGGGTGACATGGAGATAAATCAGTATCCCCCCAAATTAAAATGCACATGTGCGTGTGTGTGTATTTGTAATATACATACATCCACAAACCTGGATACAAAGGAATACGTAAAAACAATAGGAAATTAGAAAAGTTGCGTTTACCCTGGAAAGTAGAGAGGTAGCGAGGGAATGTGGGAGCCAAGGAAAAAAAAAAGAAGAAAAATGTTTTATTTACAAAAATTATGTTTATTGACCACATTTATGTATTTATGTAAGATTAGATATAGGTAAGTTATATAAAATATATATATATATATATATATATATTTTTTTTTTTTTTTTTTAAATATTTATTTATTTATTTTATTTTTTTTTTATTTTGGAGAAGGGGCGGGGAAAGAAGGCGGAGAAAGAGGTGCATGACAGGGTTGGGCCAGTGGCATGGTACCACATTGGCTGTATCTAGGTAGAGGCAGTTTCAGGCTGGGCCTTGCTGAGTCATTGCTACGTGGAAGTAGCTCGATGGATCTACTTCTAGTCAGGCTTGGGAAGTTGCACTAGGCCTCAGGCACATGGCAGGGCCCAACAATTCCCTCTTTTG
>CAUYPK010133254.1:0-37500 GCA_963574355.1 Loris lydekkerianus
TTTTTGAGACAGAGCCTCAAGCTGTCACCCTGGGTAGAGTGCCATGGCATCACAGCTCACAGCAACCTCCAACTCCTGGGCTCAAGCAATTCTCCTGCCTCTGCCTCCCAAGTAGCTGGGAATATAGACGTTCGTCACAACGCCCAGCTATTTTTTATTTGCACCTGTCAGTTGTTTGGTGGGCCTAGGCTGGATTTGAACCCGCCAGCTCAGCTCAGGTTAGCTGCTTGAGCCACAGGCGTTGAACCTGTGTTTTGTTTTTAATGAAGGGTTACAGCCTGAAATCCATTTCTTGTCTAATTAAAGTTGTAGTTATGGGTGGGCTGGTGGCTCACACTTATAATTCTAGAACTCTGCGGGGACAAGGCAAGTGGATTGCTTGAGCTCACAAGTTCAAGGCCAGCCTAAGAGTGAGATCCTGTCTCTACTAAAAATAGAAAAAACTAGCCAGGCATGGTAGTACATGCCTGTAGTCCCAGCTACTGTAGAGGCTGAGGCAAGAGTATCACTCAAGAGTTTGAAGTTGCTGTGAGCTATGATGCCCCTGTACTTTACCTAGGGTGACAGAGTGAGACTCTGTCTCAAAAATAAATAAATAAATAAATAGCATAACCACTTTCCAGATTCCCGTATGCGTGTTGTCAGGCCCGAGGGCCTCTTCCATCCTTGTCAAGGGGAGTGCTAACCTTCTCTCCTTTCATACAACACACTTTCCAGATTCCCCAAACAACAGGCAGTTATCTACTGGGGGAGGGGTGGAAGGAGAGGGGGATAAAACCATTCATGACATCTCTGAAGGAAGCAGCAAGCAGCTTGTTTGCCCTGACTGTACAACCATAAACAGTGATCAAGAGGTCAGGAAGGCAAAGTTCAGGCAGTTGGCATGTCAGTAACAGTTCCCGGGTGGAGATGGGATTTTTCTCTGATCCTCTGTGGGAGGGGCTCTTCTGGATGTTCCAACCCCCGCTCACCACCCCCAGTCTCTCTGCCCACCAGTTTGTAGTGTCTGGAAACCCTAGAATCCATCACCATGGAATCTCCAGCAGGTCCCACAGCTGGGTGCTACTGGAGTCAGATAAGTCAGCAGAGAAAATGCTGGGAGGTGGGGGACCAGAGGCCATTGGAGGCCCCCCACTCAGGGCCTCCAGCCAGTCTAAGGAATCCGTGGGGCCTCTGGCAGAGGAGGATGAGGAGTTCATAGGGGATGGGAGGGAAGAGAAGACAGACGAGGGGCCTTCAGAGTCCGGGGAGGGAGACAGCACGTCAAAGGAGCCTGGGAAGTCCAAGGGGATGGGGGGCCGCGCGTCTGCAAGGAAAAAAATGGTATGTGAACACAGGAAGTCAGGGATCCAGGCGCCAGACTCTATTTCCCATTTCAGAAGTCCAGTTTCCCGGCCCACTCCTCCCTCCGACTCATGAGCCCAGAACTTCAGTCCCTTTTCTCCCAGATCCAGGTGTTCGGCTCTTACCATCAGGCTCCACCTGATCTTCCAGGATGTCATCGATGCCCTGGTTGGGAAGCAACTGCGAACGGGCAGACTTGGCGTGAGCCTGGAACTCCGGCCTGGAACCTGACCGGAGACCCCTACCCTCGCTTCGACCCTCCCGCTCTCACCTGCGCCCTTCGTATCGCTTCCTGTAGCTCCTCCTCCAGAGTCAGGGCTGTTGAGGTCGGTGCTGAGGAAGGGATCAGGGCTGGAGCCAGGGTTGGAGCTAGAGCGGGAGCGGTCACAGGGGTATCCGCGGCACTTTGAAGAGGTGCTCTGTGAGATGCTGGATTTGACTTGACCTGGAACCGCCGTGGGCCAGGTCACAGGGCGCAACCCCACCCACTCGCAATGTTTGGCTCTACCCCTTCTGCTGTCCCAACCCTTTGCTCACCGATCCCTCTTTTGGCCTCACCCCCTATTCTGTCATTGGCTTCTTCTCTCCAAAGGTCCGCCCCACAATGCTCTGAACCACACCCCCTCGTGGTCATATTTTCTGGGCGCCGGGCCACGCCCCCACACTTCATTGGCTACTCGCCACTTTGCCCTGTCCCACTTTGCCTTCTCCCACTTAGTCACGCCCTCACCGTGCTCTGCCGCAGCGCTGCTTGCAGAGTTTTAGGCCTGAGGCGCCGCCAGGAACCACCCGCAGGGCTGTCCTCTCGCTGTGGTTTCTGGCGCTCGCGGAGCGGTGCGCCACTGCGCATGCGTTCCAAGAGGATAGCCTTGGTCCCAGACACTGGGAGGCCCCGTAGGCGCAGCTGCTGCCTCAGCTCCGAGACCTGGGTGTGGGGTAGAGAGAGGCGGTGCTAGGCGAGCTCCAGGGAGCAGGCGGGAGCAGGCGGGAGCCTGGGCAAGACATTTGGAAATCGGGAACGGAGGAGGGACTAAGAGTCCGCATTTCTGGGACCATAAAAAGGATGGAACTGGAGACCTGATCTCCTGGATTTCCATGGGGCAGAGGCTGCAGGGTTAGACTTTTGGGTCTCCACCGCAGGAAACCACCTACGTTTTGGTGGTTACAGCCTGGTTACATCCCAAACTCACCGTCAGCTCCTCCAGTTTAAGGGTCTGAAGTTCCAACTTGTGTGGAGGAGGAGAGGGGCTGGGGACTCCTGGTGGAGAGGGAGTGAGGGGAGTGGACTTCATCCTGGCGATAGTCATGAGGGGGGAACAAAGGTTAGATGGGGTAGGAAGAGGAAAGGCATTCTGGGGTCCTCAAAGACAGGGGCTGGAGAAGATGCAGGAACGGGCCCAGAATTCCGGTTCTCCAGAGCAAAGACATGGCTTAGGTTTCTGTGCATGGAAAGAAGGCAATGGGAGCCCAGACTCTTGGGTCTGCAGGGAGAGGGACTGGGAGATTGGTCTCTTGAGCCCTGGGGGAGCAGAGAATTCCAGGCCAAACTCCTCTGGTCTTGGGCTCTGGGTTTGAGGGAGGAGAATGCCAGGATTTGAATTTCTGGATCCCTGGAAAACAGTAATGGGAGCCATACCTAGGATGTGGCTGCTGTAAGTTTGTCCTTTCCCACAGAAGTCGCCTGGGAGGATCCAGGGCTGACCCCTCTTCGGCTTGGGGGTCTGCCTCGGACCCTTGTCTTGGCTGTGGGGACATGTATTGGTAGTATGCCAAATTCCAGCTGGGCTTGTACTCCCTCCAACTTTGGAAGATTGTGAGAGACTCCTGAAAAAGTAGGTAGGATGTGCTATGCCTCAGAGCTGCAGACAAAGTATGGTGTCAGCCTGGCACCACAAGAAAGGAGAAAAAGGGGGAGTAGCAAGAAGGACCAAGCTAGACTTTCTGAAGGACTTCTCACTCCGGTAGAGACGCACCTCCTTTGGAGACCTCCAAGGAAAATATTCTGGCTCGGGGAGCAGGACTTCAGGGCTGAAGAGGAAAGGGGCAGGGCCCAAGGCCGAGGCTGGGGCCAGAGCTGGGCCTGAGGCTGAGATCCACAGGTCTGGATCTGAGCCTGGAGAGGCAGTGAAGGACCCTGAGAGGCCTGCAGGCAGCAAGCCAGGCAGGGAGATCAAGGTTGTGTGGAAAGGAGGCCCCAGGATGCAGGAGGCAGGCCTGGGGAGCAAAATCCAAGTGGTGGGAGCTGGTTGCTGGGACTTCAGGGTCTGAGGACAGGGGTGTTAGGGGCCCAGATTTTTACAGTCTCAAGAAAAGCAGGAATGATGTCCTGGATCATCAAGGGGTATGTGGTAGCTGAGGATAGAAGATTTCTGGGGTTTTGCTGGGATGGGGTGGGGCCTGTACTCCTGGTTCTTGGGAGAGGGAGAAGCTGAAAGCCACATTCTGAGCTTCTTCTGTGTGCCAGGAGTGGAGTCTGGGATGTCTGGTATGCCTTCTCCAAAGAAACAGGATCTGAATTTAGACATCTCAGGGTGGGAAAGATTGAAGAGTAGGAAACAGCTTCTAGGGGTGGGATGGCCAGGGACCTGGACTCCTGGGTCCTTGGGAAAGGACAGGATGGGGCACAGGGGCTAAGATGGAGGAACCAGCAAGGGATGTCTGGCAGCTGTACTCCTGGGGAGTAGGGCCACTATTCCCTCCCTTTCAGGGCCCACACTTACACGAATCCTGATTCCGTCTGTGGATCCTAAGCTGGAGAACTGTAGAGAGAAGTGGGAGGTGGGAGGAGGGAGGCGAGAAGGGAGTGTCCAGGAGCCTGGCCTGGAGCAGTGGTTGTTGGCGGGACACTCATGCCCAGCCCCCTTACACACCCCAAGCAGGCTGGTGGGCGGGCAGCCTGCTCCCTTCCCCGGCCTCCTGCCTGCTCCCTGCCAGCAGAGTGCTGCAGGCCTGAGCCATTCTGGGGCTAGGAGCCAGCCAGCTTGCAGGCAGGAGTTAGCCCTGCCCCTCACTCTCCACATGCCTCCTTCACGAGTGTGTGCCCACCCCACCTCTGGCACAGTTGCCATCTTGGCAGCCTGGCCCATTTGCACCTCACCTTCTTTCATCTGTCCACCCCGTTTTGCAGGTGCCTGCTCCCTTCTGTGCTATTTCTGAGTCTTCCCACAGTCCTACTCTCTGCACACCCACCCTTGGAGAGAGATAAGTAAGTACTCATCTCTTTGAGCTCACCTGCCAGTTTCGCACATCTGTCACTTTTGTTTTTACACTCTCTTTACCTTTGGCTCATTCTGCCTCAATAACCCCCCACCCTGTTGCATTCAGGATTTGGTCCCCAGTTTGGAGCATTTCCCTTTGCACATTTCTGCTCTTCTCTACACATGTGCACCTTTTTGCACACTCCTTGCTCTTTGGTTACTTGTACCTTTGCACACACCCAATCATGTAAGCACACTCATTTGCACACTCAAGTACCCTTTGCTTTCTTGGGGATTTATCCCCAATTCTATTCACTTACACGCTTTCCACTTGCCCTGGAACCTCAAACAGGACTTTTTTTTTGAGACAGAGTCTCACAATGTCACCCTTGGTAGAGTGCCGTGGTGTCACAGCTCACAGTCACCTCATACTCTTGGGCTTAAGCGATTCTCTTGCCTCAGCCTCCCGAGTAGCTAGGACTACAGGTGCCTGCAACAACACCTGGCTATATTTTTGTTGCAGTTGTCATTATTGTTTAGCAGGCCAGGTGTAAACCCACCAGCCCTGGTGTATGTGGCTGGCACCCTAATTACTGAGCTACAGACACTGAGCCAAGGCTGAATAGCTTGTTGTCCCCTCACCTGCATTCCCTCACTGATCCTCTGCTGTCGCTATTCTGCCGACTCCTCTGCTTTGCATATGTGTTCAGCTTAAGCCCTTGATCCTTTAGTGCCTGACCCTACTCAAGCTCACTCCTACTCACTCACTCCCCATTGCTCCCCTGAGCTGAGTATTGTACTAGCCATTTGCCCACTCACTGGTTGTCCACAATCTGACCCCTTTGCTGGGCCCTCCTTTTTTTTTTTAAAGAGGGTCCCTCACTTTATCACCTTCGGTAGAGTGCTGTGACATCACAACTCACAGCAACCTCCAAGTCCTGGGTTTAGGCAATTCTCTTGCCTCAGCCTCCTGAGTAATTGGGACTACAGGCACCCATCACAACGCCCAGGTATTTTTTGTTGCAGTTTGGCTGAGGCCGGGTTCAAACCCACCACCCTTGGTATATGGGGCCAGTGCCCTACCCACTGAGCCACAGGCGCTGCCATAGCTGGGCCTTTCTTTATGCAGAATTACCATTTGCACAGAAAACACATGCCCCCAGACTATTCTCAAGACCTGGGACATCCTTCTCCCACCCATGGAGAGAAGCCTCTCACCAGATAGAAACTTGGAGCGGATGATTTGGGAACGCTGGGAGGAAGCTGCCAAGGTCATTGCCAAGTCTAGGATGGGAACCTGGACAGGGGAGATAGCAGGGACCACCCCAGAGGGCAGGGTCAGAGTGAAGGTGCCCCTGTATGTGAAGTCAATGGGGAAAGGGCCGGGAGTTAGGGATAGGAGCTACCTTGAGCTACAACTTCTGAGTTCCAGGGAAACTGGACTCCTGCTCTGAGAGAGAAGGGCTGAGGGCCTCAACTCCTGGATCTTGGGAGAGTAGGGACCTGAGATCCAGGTCTCCTGGGTCCTCAGGAGGAGGGCACTGGAGGTTGGGACTCTTGGATCTATGAAGGGGGGGCAGGGGCAGGGCCAGGACTCATGAATCTTGAAGGAGGAGATTAACGACTGGAACTCTGTACTCTGAAGAGACTAGAATCCAAGATCTTGGATCCAGGGGAGTAAGGCCTGACAGGTCTGGGGGAATAGAAGGTCCCCCAACCTGCTTGTCAGAAGGAAGTAAATGGGGTGTCAGCTACCAGGGTCTGTGGGAAAGGGACTGGGACCAGAGAATTAACAGAAGAATTAAGAAGGGTCTCCCCTCCACCCCAAGGGCTCCTCACCAGGTGGGCTCGGTGAAGCTGTGCTCTGGGGTGGGCTGAATCCCACGGTCTAGGCTGGATGCCGCAGGCTCTGCCCCTCCAACTTGGGACCTCCTTGGACCCCCACTTCCTGAGGCATGCTGGGTGCCTGGGGAGTGGGGTGGGGGGAGACAGGAGTCCTGCCTGGGACCCTGAGGAGGTGCAAGGGCCCACACTGGGAGGGCCTGGGTCGGGGCGGAAGTGAGGGTTCTCTGGCACACTCCTGCGTGTCCTGGGACTGTGGAGTGGCGTGAAACAGCCACAGGCGGATTGACAGAAGCAGGTGCAGGGAGAGGGGCGTTGGATGAGCAGCAGCAGCAGGTGGTCGTGTCCTGGCCCTGCCAGCAGGTGCCACCTGTCGCCTAAGTTTTCCCTGACGCAGCAACAGACGTCAGTTCAGATCAGTGAAAAGTTCAAATTGGAGGCCTGGACTCCTGGGTTGGCAGAAAGAGGCAAGGGTCTGCACCTCTGAGTCTACGAGGGGAGGAGGCTGGGAACAGGGACAGAGGTGTTCAGCGACATACAGACAGGTCCAGAAGGGGATTAGGGAAGCAGACTCCTGGGCCTTAGGAGGGCAGGATTGGAGTATGGACTTTAGGGTCGAACAGAGAGATGGCAGTTCCCATTGGCAAGACTGAGGGCCTGAAATTCGGCAAGGCAAGCTTAGGCAGCTTTGTTCTGAGGCGTGTGGGAGGCTCCAGTGCTCCTGGGTTGGATTACATGACAGAGTGCAAGCTGAGGCCATGGCTATAAATACCTCCTTGGACTAGGCAGGGGCCCAATGCTACATGCAGGGGCCATGGTACTTTATTCCACAGAAAACCATCATCACTAGCACGCCCAGATCTTAACAATCGAGGCATTGCCAATACCACAGATATCTTTATTGCTCCTTGGCACTAACATTCCAATCCCATCTACTTACCGTCCCCTCCTCCACTACCCGAAAACTCAAACTCCCAGCAGTGCATGCGGGGGAAAGAAACTACAACTCCCAGAAAGCTCTGCTCTCAGGCGGGCTCCAGTGAGAAGGAGCTCCCTTGATTTTTTCAAGGTTCGTGCACTCGTTTGCTATTAGTTTTCAAGGAGGCGTGGCCACGGGAGGTCCGTGGCGGTGATTGGCCGGTAGCTCCTGCTGCTCAAGATCCCAGAGAAGGCGGCGAAGCCTACGCAGTTCATGGTGCAAGGCGTCGTCTGTCACCGGACCCGTGAGGCTCAGGCGCGAACTGCCCAAGGGCAGGATGAGGGGAGGGTGCGATGAGAAGCTTTCGAAGATGTCCCCTGAGGCCAAAGAAGATGGGGTTAGATTCTGAAGATGGGCGTGAGGAGGATGTGTTGGGGGAGAGTTGAGCAATTCCTGGAGCAGGATCCAGCCAACAAATGCAACTCTTGGGAGTTCTCAAGGATGATGGGAGTAGCAGTTCAGACTACGAAAAGCCACCCTTGCCTGGAAACAGGCTACACAGTTTAGTCCCTAGGACTAGGAGGAAGGTTTGGGAATTTAATTAAGTCTTAAGGACCTTGAAGGTAGAGGGGTCCGAAGCTCCGACTCCTAGGAGAGATGCTGGGAAAAAAGAGGGAAGCCAGGGACCTGAACTCCTGTATCTTGGGGGAGGAGAGGCCTGGGTCCAGCATGTAGGTCCCGGGGAAGAGAGGGCTAAGGGTCTAGAATCCTGGATCAGAAGGAAGAGGGTGGGGATATACACTCCTGGATACTGAAGAGAGAAAGCCTGCAGCCCCAGTGCTTGTATCCCCACTTCTCCTTACCTGTGTCCACTGCATCTCGCTCTGCAGGGGGAGGGTCCCAGGCAGGTGGTGGCCCACGGCCAGGCCCCAGCTGGTAGTGGCTGAGGAGATGGTGAAGCTGAGCAGGGGTCAGGGTGGGGTGGTCAGTTCGTAGGCTACTCCATGAAGCCTGGTGGGAAGGCCAGGTGAGAAATGCATGGTCATTATGGGGCAGCTGAGAACCATAAGTAGATGTACATCTCTGTAGGGCGTGGATGTGGTGGGCAGATAGTGGGGGTCTGTGCAGTGGTTTATGAGCACCATGAAACTGTCACTGTGATGATGGGGAAAGATGTGGTCTTAGCAATTTTAAAATATGTGATTTGCTTAAGAATAAATGAGAATATAGGAAGTGGATGGGGAGAGAAGAAACAAGACTGGCCATTAGTTTATATTATTGAAGCTGGTGATGTGACCACAAGGATTCATTATTCTATTGTGGCCACTTTTTATATCCATTTGACAATCTCCATAACTAACCTAGCTGGCATCAGAATCATCAATGTGGTTAAAATGAGAGACTCCACCCAGACTGCGTGGGTTCAAAAATCCCAACATGGCTACTTAGTACCTTCTAGCAAGTCACTATACCTCAGTTTCCTGTACTGTAAATTGGAAGACTAGAAACTGCCCAAGGGAGTTAAGAAGATGCAATATGGTGAGATTGTAAAGTACTTCGAACATTTCCCAGGGCTTATTAAATATATTATAGGGCAGGGTGTGGTGGTTCATGCCTGTAATCCTAGCACTTGGGAAGCCATGGCAGGTGGTTTGCCTGAGCTCAGGAGTTTGAGACTAGCCTGAGCCTGAGCAAGAGGGAGACCCTGTCTCTAAAACTTGCCAGGCTTTGTGGCAGATGCCTGTAGTCCCAGCTACTAGGGAGGCTGAGCTATGATTCCATGGCACTCAACCCCAGGGTGACTGAGACTCTGTGTCAATAAATAAATAAAAATAAGCAAATAAATTGTAAACATTTGATAAATAAAAATAAATAAATGAAATCAAGTGAACTATCTATCCTACCTGATTCTTAGTTTCCTCATCTGAAAAATTGTCAATAACCTACTTCAGGGGTTTGCATCCACATTAAACCAGAAGTGCTAAACATAGTGCTTGGCATATAATTTATGTTCAATGAATCTTTTAACCATCACACTCCTTGGTCTCTCACCAGACTTGTTGACTCAGCATATCTGAGGAAGGGACCCTGGAAACTATTTTTAATAGTTTTAATAAGTTCCACTGAGCTGCAGACATAGCCAAGTTTGGCTGTTGTTGGTGCTGACTTCCTTCTATCTGCCAGTGCATCACCCACAGTGTCTGAGCTGGGCCAGGGATGACACAGAGTCCCAGAGTGAGCTGAATGCAGAGAGTAGCTGAGTACACTGAGGAACCACAGGTCAAGGTTGGGTAGAGTTCACTGAGAATTACCTTAAGCAGGGAGGTGCGGGGCACGCAGAGCAGATTCACAGCCATGGAGAGTTTCCGGAAGAACTCAGTGGCAATGTCACCCAGCCCAGCTCCCTGTAGCCAGTCCAAGACAAGGTCCAGGTTGGTTCGGATTTGGACAGCTCGAGACCACTGATAGAAAGGTCGGCCTTGACCTGTGGTGAGAGGTTATAAAGGCTTTGAGAGGCAACCTGTGGATGGACTCTGTAGTCCTGCCTCTCAGACCATTTCTATCCTTCTGCTTGGACTCCTGTCTTTGCCTCCCTGACAGGAGCAAACCTCCCCAGCCCAAATCTCACCTCGTTCCATCAGCGAGTTGAGAAGGGAGGCATTGGAGAAGAAGAACAAGTAGCCAAAAGTCTGAGATACAAGGTCCGGGTGCAGTTCGCACTGGTTGGTCAGTTCCAGGGCTGCCTGGAACACGCCCAGGGTAGGTCTCAACCCTGGAGGCATGGCCCCTAGCTCTGCGCCAGGCCCTGGCAGCTCTGCCCCAGCTGTGAAAGGGTTACTATCCAGGAGAGCAGGCAGTGTTGAATACAGAGTCTGAGGAGATACAGAGGTGCATACAAGTGATCAGACCTGGAACCTTCCGTAGAGTGTGAAGAGAAGGGGGAGTTTCCCAAAGGCTTCTGGGAATTGTAGTCCAACTACTTTCAACACCCTAAGGTTCTCTATGCAGAACCTTATTATATCTTTGTAGATAGATTTCTAGCATTTATTAGACCTGGAACAACTCAAATCTTTTAAAAACGCTTTCTATAAGTTTCTTAAGTATTTTAAGACCATCTCTTGTGCATTGTGGAACTTGTAGTTCTCAAGAGACAGCTTGAGGAGGACAAAGGATACTGAACAAAGAGACTCCCTTCAGTCAAATTATTTATCCAGAGTTCCTGAAGGAAAGAAAAAGAATAGAGAATCAGGAAGTGGGAGTAGGGTGGCAGTTAGTCAGTGGAAAGTTAGATCAGGCCAAGGACAGGAAATGACATCAGAGACAGGAAATAAAAGCACCCTTGGCAGGGATATAAAGGAAGTTAAGCCTTAGAGGAAAGGGCTTCACAATCACACCTGCTGGAGGAACTTAGAGACTATCTGTCCCAACAGATCCCTTTTGATTCCACAGATAGGGTGTCAAGCTCATCATAAGCCAAAAACCCTGAGAATTCCAAGAAGCAATAGTAAGGTCAAGGGTAGTGGTAGGGGAAACTGGCACAAAAAGGGTAGTGGTAGGGGAAACTGGCACAAAAAGCAGCCCCTGCAGGAAGGACACTTAGGAGAAAAAGATCTGTAGCTCAGAAAGGAGAGTGGATTCAGAGCTAGAAGAAGTGAAGTCAGTGAAAACAGGAAGTGAGGCCTGATTGAAGAGGACCTTTAGTTTAAATGACAGTTCCTGACACTCTGATTTATCTATATTTTTCTTAGTTGTATCATCAACTAAACTGTCAACTTAGAAAATGGGAGACTGAAAAAGTGGTAGTGGTGATATAAAAAGATAATGGGGTCAGCCTGTTAAGAGGTGATTATTGCAAAGACAATAATAAAGCCAGAAAGGCATGAAGCAATGTAAGTTCAAATAGGAAGTGAAGTTACAATAGCAAAGTGCTGGGGTAAGATGGGATGTCATGTCAGAGAAGCAAGAAATCTTGAGTCAAATAGAAAGTGACATCAGAGCAATACAATGTAGTTTAAACAGGAAGTGATGCTCTATCAAACAGGAAACAAGAGGAAAGGCCAACCTTGGTGAGGTAGTAGACAGACTGCTGGAAGGTACACATGATGACCTCATCCAGAAGGGCCATGGCCTCATCACATAATTCCAAGTCATTGCAGAGCTGTGGGTCTGAGGACAGGCCTGGAGGTGAGAGGAAGATCCAAAGGCTGGCAGCCAGAAGCCCAGGTCTCCAGGTGTAGGGAGTAATGGGGGTTTAAGCAGGCCTGAGCCTGGGTCAGAGCTCACCCTCCTGGTCAGCCTCTTTCTCCATTTCCAAGACCTTTTCCTGCACAAAGCTCAGCAGCTCCGTGGTATTGGCCATCCATAGCATAAGTGGCCGCAGCTCCACAGACACAGCCTCAGGAGTCAGGGGTACCTCAGGGACCCCCTCAGGGTGGCTGGGGAAAGAGGAAGGACTTTGTGATTGCTGTCCAACTCTCATCAGAGTGTCCAAATATGATCTAAGTCTAAGTAGGAGATCAAGACCAACCCCTACTTCACAGATGGACAGGCTGAGTCCCAAGGAGGAGCAGAAACTTGAGCTAAGACATGCATGGGGTGAACACAAAAGTGGATGCAGATCCCAGCCCCTGCATCCCTCCAGCCCTTTCTGTTCAGAATTTCTCTTACTTTTCTGGTTGACGGTCTCCGATTTCCTTAATCTTTTCCTGTGGAACAGTAAGATCAGGGTCAAGGGGAGAGGGATTCACTGAAGGGCCTATGAGTTAATAAGACTTTGTTTTTTCTGGAAACACCTTTTTGACAGAGACTCTCCCCACTTTTCAGATGGACTCTAATCTCAAGGTTCAGAATAGCGTCTCCCTCTTCTTACCTTTTAAAACACACATCCCTATGATCAGAAGTAGTCTCTCTCCCACAGGTCCTCTTCTACTCAGATGGAGTTTCTTTTTACCCCCAAGAAATTCCCTAAGCTTCTCTCTGACTAGGCCCTAGCTCAACAGGATGGAACCTGTCTCCAACTCTGAATGGTTTTTTTCTGGCAACCCCATCAGTAGATCCAATGGCTTTGCTCTCCCTTCCTTCCGAGAATGGTGTTAACATTCTTGCTCCAAGATCCAGGCCCATGGGCAGCCCTCTTCACTTCCCACAAAGGTCTCTCTCAGCTTCTTATCCAATCGGATCTTCCCTCCTCCCCCCACCCCCCCACCCCCTGATTTCTCATTATGGTTTCTTCCACTATCCCCAAAGGTGGGTACCGCCCTCTCTCTACAACTCCCAGCATCCCACAGCGCCCCAGCTGTTAGCCGGCGCCCTTCCCATTATGGGAGAATAGGAAAGAGGGTTCAAGGTGGGATGGTGGAAGCTGGAGAAAGGACTTGGGGCACAGGTGGGGCTGGTCGGTCGTCGGAGCCCCTCACTCACCCAGACCGCCTCTTTGATGAACCGGGCCAGGCGGCCCAGCAGTCGTGGCAGGTGGCCCAACTCCAGCTCCCGGGCAGAATGCTGCACGCACAGCGCGAGCAGCGTGGCGGGTCCAAGCGGTGGCAAGTCTCCCGCTCCAGCGGCCGCTGCACGCACGATCTCACCCAGCAGCGCCTCCTCCTCGCGCGGCCGGAAGCGCAGTACTGGCTCGCGGCCGTCCAGATAGGCGGCCAGCGCCTCGCCGCGCTCCTGCAGGCCTCGGCCACACAGGCGACAGGAGAAGGCCCAGCCAGGGCCTGGTGGCGTGGCCCCGGGGCGCGCAGGAAGCCACGTCGGCCGCGTGGACCCGGAACCCCCATTGCGGGGATCCTTGTACATGAACAGGAAGTGCTCGCCCAGCCCCAGGAGGTCACCTGGGTGTAGCTCGGCCTCCCGCAGCAGGAGGCACCCATTGTGTGTGACTGGAGCACCCCGGGATGGGCGCACCATGGCAGGGGGCTCCGGGCCCGCACGCACTGTGCAGTGACGAGGCAGGATGTCAGGAGCGTTGAGGAAGGTGTCCACATATGGGGCTGTGGACCCGCCTCGACCGGATGAGTTCCCGCCCCGGCCGAACACATGCTGCTCCCTTGTCATCACGTACACCACGAAGTCCTGGAGAGAAAGCGAAGGTGCACTAAGGACACCACTCCGCGAGGAATGGAAGCTTGCATATACAAGATCTCTTTCCTATAATCAACCTTCGCATGTTCCACCTCCTTTGAATGAATGCTTCCAAGGTGATTTCCTCCATTCCCACAGGACCCTAAGTAGCCCCATCTCCAATGAGTGGACTCTCTGTGAACTCTTACAAGGCACTTTCTATGGTACAATGTCCCATAACACCCATCCCAAAGACTGGATACTTATGAGTAAACCCCTTTCTTGACCTGAACTCTACCATTTTATTCCATCAAAGAATAGATGCTTACAAGGAGATCTTTCTCCAATGGACTCGCCCATCCTCCTCACCTCTTCTTCAAGGCAATCCCTTCCTACAGTGGACTGTTCCGTGGCATCTAGCCAAGGAATGGGTCCACGGATATCCCCCCTTCCAAAGTGGACTATCCAATTACCTTCACCCTCAAAGAACGCTCCCTTAAAGGAAAAAAAGGTCTTTAAAGGAACTCTCCCCTTTTCCTATACCTGGCCCTACTTGTCCATTATTCTGTCCTCCATAATGGAAGCTTCCAAATACATTTCCCCTTCCAATAATAGCTTCTTTCAATATTCCCAAAGCAATGAAAAGATATCTTTAAGTAGATCTCCCATTGAACAAAGGTTTTCTCCAATTTCTCCATCTCATGAAGAAGATTCCTTTACTACTGTGGACTCACTCATATGCGCCCAACCCATGATTAATTCATTCCCAAGGAGATATACTCCTACAATAGACTAACCCATTACCCCCCACTCTCCTGATAGAGCATTCCAAAGAGATTCCCCATACATCAATGGAAAAATCTCAATATTCATCCTAAAAAAAAGACATCTCCAAAGAGATATCCATACAGTGGGCTCTTCTAGTAACTCTGCTTACAAGTAGACAATTTCAAGAATACCCTCTTAGGGGGTGGCGCCTGTGGGTCAGTAAGCAGGGCGCTGGCCCCATATACGGAGGGTGGTGGGTTCAAACCCAGCCCCGGCCAAACTGCAACAACAACAACAAAAAAAAATAGCTGGGCGTTGTGGCAGATGGCTGTAGTCCCAGCTACTTGGGAGGCTGAGGCAAGAGAATCACCTAAAGCCAGGAGTTGGAGGTTGCTGTGAGCTGCGATGCCACAGCACTCTACAGAGAGAGATAAAATGCCATGGCACTCTACCGAGAGTGATAAAGTGAGACTCTGTCTCTAAAAAAAAAAAAAAGAAAGAAAAAAGAAAAAGAATACCCTCTGTCTCTAAAAAAAAAAAAGAAAGAAAAAGAATACAGGGCTCGGCGCCTGTAGCTCAGTGAGTAGGGCACCGGGTACATACACTGAGGCGGGTGGGTTCAAGCCTGGCCTGGGCCTGCTAAACAACAATGACAACAATAACAAAAAAATAGCTTAGCATTGTGGTGGGTGCCTATAGTCCCAGCTACTTGGGAGGCTGAGGCAAGAGAATCATTTCAGCCCAAGGGTTTGAGGTTGCTGTGAGCTGTGATGTCACAGTATTCTACAGAGGGCGACATAATAAGACTCTGCCTCAAAAAAAAAAAAAAAAAAAAGCATCATCTTGGCACCTTGGAAGAGCATAGAGCGGCTGTTTTTTAGGATGTTAGGATGTCTCTCAGTTTGCATTTGCATTTGTCTGGGGTTTTTTTGTTTGTTTGTTTGTTTGTTTGTTTGTTTTTCAGGAATAGCTTGAAGCTGTGCATCCTGGCAGGAGTGCTGGGTCCTTCTCAGCCCCTTGTATCAGGGTGCACTTGAGGACCATACCCTCACAACCTGTGATCTGGAGTAAGGGCTGTCTGCCAGGTTTCTCCTGTAAAGTTACTAGTTTTCCTTTTGTAATTAATAAGTATCTTGTGGAGAGATACTGTGAAACTGCAATTATCTTGTTTCTCATCAAGGCACACACATGTATTTTCCTGTCATGGTGTTTGCTGTGTTGTGTCAAATACAATTTTTTTTTTTTTTTAAGAGGCAGAGTCTCACTTTGTCCCTCTCAATAGAGTGCCCTAGCATCACAGCTCACAGCAACCTCCAGCTCTTGGGCTCAGGCGATTCTCTTGCCTCAGCTTCCTGAGTAGCTGGGACTACAGGCGCCTGCCACAACACCCTGCTATTTTTTTGTTGCAATTTGGCCGGGGCGGGTTTGAACCTGCCACCCTCGGTATATGGGGCCGGTGTCTTACCCACTGAGCCACAGGAGCCGCCCTCAAATACAAAATTTTAAAGGGGATCTATTTCTCCTCTGTGTATCTAAAGAAAGATGTGTGGTAGAACATATGTTTTTCTTTTTTTTTTTTTTGCAGTTTTGGCCGGGCTGGGTTTGAACCCACCACCTCCGGCATATGGGGCCGGTGCCCTACTCCGTTGAGCCACAGGCGCCCCCCCCCCCTTTTTTTTTGTACAGAGTCTCACTGTACCGCCCTCTGGGTAGAGTGCCATAACGTCACAGGGCTCACAGCAACCTCTAACTCCGGCTTAGGCAATTCTCTTGCTTCAGCCTCTGAAGCAGCTGGGACTACAGGCCCCCCCCCCACAACGCCCGGCTATTTTTTTGTTGCAGTTTGGCTGGGGCTGGGTTTGAACCCGCCACCCTCAGCATATGGGGCCGGCGCCCTACTCACTGAGCCACAGGCGCCGCCCAGAACATATGTTCTTAACAGTAAATGGCTTATACATTAGAATAAAAAAACCCCAAAAGAATACCTTCTTTTGGGAGAAGAATACACTCTTAAGGGAGTGTCCCATTTCATACACCAAATAAACACATGCATTCCAGAAGACCACTTTTTTTTTTTTTTTTTTTTTGAGACAGGGTTTCAGTATGTCATCCTCCGTAGAGTGCCATTGTGTCACAGCTCACAGCAACCTCCAACCCTTGGGCTGAAGCAATTCTCTTGTCTCAGCCTCCCAAGTAGCTGGGACTACAGGCACCTGCCACAACTCCTGGCTATTTTTTGTTGCAGTTGTCATTTGTTGTTTAGCTGGCCCAGGCTCAGTTTGAACCTGACAACCTCAGTGTATGTGGCTGGTGCCCCAATGAATGTGCCACAGGCGCTGAGCCATTTTTTTTTTTTTTTTTGAAGTTGCTTTATTTTTATTTCTTATTATTTATTTTTTGGGGGACAAGAGTCGCCCTTGGTAGAATGCTGTGGCATCACTGCTCACAGAAACCTATAACTCTTGGGCTCAAGCGATTCTTTTGCCTCAGCCTCCCATGTAGCTGGGACTACAGGTGCCTGCCCCAATGCCTGGCTATTTTTTGTTGTAGTTATCATTATTGTTTAGCAGGCCTGGGCCAGGTTTGAACCCACCAGCCCGGGTGTATGTGGCTGGCACCGTAACCACTGAGCTATAAGTGCCAAACCAGGGAAGACCACTTTTTATTTTATTTTATTTTATTTTTTTGAATTTTGCTTTCAATCGCCTTAGTTTGAAGGGTTTTTTTTTTGTTGTTGTTGTTGTTGTTTTGGCTTTCAATAGAAGTCTTAGTTTGAATTTGGTTTTTATTTAATTTATTTAATTTATTTATTTATTTATTTTATTGAGACAGAGTCTCACTTTGTGGCCCTTAGTAGAGTGCCCTGGCATCATACCTCACAGAAACCTCCAACTTTTGGACTTAAGCAATTCTCTTGCCTCAGCCTCCCAAGTAGCTGGGACTACAGGGGCCCACCACAATGCTCTGCTTTTTTTTGGTAGAGACAGGGTCTCACTTTGGCTGGTCTAGAACCTCTGAGCTCAGAGCAATCCACCTGGCCCTGCCTCCTAGAGTGCTAGGGTTACAGGCATGAGCCACTACGCCCGGCCAAAGACCACTTTTTAAAAATTAACTTTTTCATTTCCATTCTATAAAAATGTAAGCATTCAGGGTGGCGCTCTAGCTCAGTGGGTAGGGTGCCAGCCCCATATACCAAGGGTGCCGGGTTCAAACCCAGCCCCAGCCAAACCAAAAAAAAGAGTAAGCATTCAGTCTGACCCCTGTCCTAAAATAAGCCCTTCTGTTCTCCAAACATGTTTGAGAGAGTAGACATCTTAATATGCATAAATCCCCTTTCTACACTGAATTCTCCCATTACTCCACCCCATGAATTGATGCTGCTAAAGAGACCCCTTCCTACAACACAGTTACTTACCTGCCCCTCTAGAAAAAAATGGCCTTTTCTAGTCTGACTATCTTCTGTTCTCCATTCCTGTCTGAAGGAATGAGATGATCCCAAATACATAAGCCCCTTTCAACAACCGGCTGTCCTGTCCCTGAGCCCAAGAAGGGATGCTTCCACAGTACCCACAAAGGACGCTCACTTTACAATCCCTCCATGAACAGACAAATCCAAATGAATTCCTGCAAGAGATTCACCTATAATTTCTGTCCACAAGGAATCTACAATTCCAATGAAGCCTCTTTCTCACAAAGGAATTTCTCATGAACCCCACTCCAGGGAATAGATGTTTCTAATGTTTCCTCCTCTTCCCATAAGGGACTTATCGTCTTTCAATTTGACCATCTTCCCCAAAGACAGTCTCTTCTTCACCAACTTTGTCCAGAGAAAAGGGCTGTTATGATATATGCAAGATCCTTGCTAAAATGAGCTCTCCCTTGTCCCCTTGTCCTACAGGGAGGAGTGAATTCTTCCATGTAAGCTCTTTCCTGAATAGTGGTAGCCTCTCACCCACATACAAAGCCAGGTTGCCTAACCGTATTAGAGCTGTCTATGCCTGTAAAAATGGAACTGTCCAATAAGCTCCACCACCTTCTAGAGGGGCTTTGCCATTGGTCCCAGCTGCAATTGCTGAGCTGGGCTGTACCACTGTCACTCAAAGGTGGGCAACAACTTAAGAACGAATATCCCATCACCACAAATAAATGTTTATTTCCTTCCAATAAAATATTTCATTTCTATTAATGAAGTAATTTCCCACAGATCCCCTCCTTTCTTCCTCTCTGCTTCCTAACAAAGAAGTTAGAGGTATCAATACCACCTGCCTCCATCAATAATGGTGAAACTGTTTCCTTGTAAACAATCACCTTTTAAAAATGGTTTAGTTCACTTCCCCTACCAATAAAACCAACTTACATACACAGCAAAATCCAGGCAACAAATGATTTCCCTGCCCCAGGAGATGGATTCTCCCATCCCTCCCCGTCAAAAACTGGACATCTCCAAAATCTTCTTTCTACGATGCACTCCTTCTTCTTCTTTTTTTTTTTTTTTGCAGTTTCTGGCCAGGGCTGGGTTTGAACCCACCACCTCCGACATATGGGGCCAGTGTCCTACTCCTTTGAGCCACAGGTGCTGCCCAATGCACTCTTTATTGAGGAAGACAGTGCTTTCCTCCAACTATGAACTAAGAGAACCATTCCCTATTTACCCCTTCAGTAGACTCTTTCTCAGCTGTCTGCTTTCTTCCTTCTTTGGTCTCTGACCTTATCGCCTACTGTGGAACCTCGCTGGACCACACCTCCCAGAGAACCCTGAGAATTCTGGAAGTTGTAGTTCTGTTGCCCTCCGACCGTCGGGTGGTTCAAAGGGTTTTTCGTTGCTGTTTTTTTTTAGAGACAGAGTTTCACTCCGTCGCCCGCCCTCCGTAGAGTGCGGTAGTGTCACAGCTCACAGCAACCTCCAGCTCTTGGGCTTAGGAGAGTCTCTTGCCTTAGCCTTCCAGTAGCTGAGACTACAGGCGCCCGCAACAATGCCCGGCTAGTTTTTGTTGTAGTTTGGCCTGGGCCGGCTTCGAACCCATCACTCTCTGTACATGGGGCCAGTGCCCTACCCACTGAACCACAGGTGCCGATAGGGCTCTTTCGGTAGAGAAGGCGGCACTCACCTGGGCATCCTGGTAGCCCTGGAGCAGCAGGAAGTAGGGGCGGTTGCTGGGGGCCTGGATAAGGCACTGAGTCAACTGATCGAAGTCCCCGGGGTCTGCAGATCCGATTTGGGCGTCGGCTGCCCCTGGGGCCATGCTAAGTGCCTGCTGCCTGCGTTCCTGCTGCCGCCGCCGTCGACCCTGCAGGCTAAGCTCCGACACACTTCGCCTCAGGGACAAGTTTTCCGAGCGTTCTTTGCCTCCGGACCCAGTCGAGGACCCTGATCCCGACCCTGGACCAGGACTGGCCAGTGCCGCCCCACCTGACGCCGCCCGGGAGCGGTTCTTTTGCGGCCGCCACGAGGGGGCGCCAGTGCCTGCAGAAAGATAGAACCGTGAGGCTGAGCTTACGGATTGACACAGAGAAATTACAAAAAGTCTAAGAACAGGCTTCAGAGAGAAGAGGCTGCTTCCCACATTTAGGCTTTTGCGCATGGTGTTCTTTTTGGCTGAAGCACATTTCCCGCCTGGATACTACCCTTTTTGCAGCTTTCAGCTCAGAAATGTCATTCATTTTTGCAACAGGTATTTATTGAACACCTAATGTGTGCCTGGGACTGTTCTAGGCACTGGGTAACAGAGAAGACCCTGCCTTCAGGGTGATAGAAACCAACTCCTGAACACCACCTTCCCTGACAGTCCATGTTGAAGCAGGTTACTGCACCACCAGGTACTCTGGGCTTTGTGTGGAGCAGCACAGGCTCTGGCACATAGTAGGCACCCAGTAGAAATGAACCGAATGATTTGATGTTTCCCACTAGCCTTGTGATGTGAGAGGGTGAGAGCCCTGTCAGTGTCCCCACTGTATTCCTCAAGGCCCTAAAAAAATATGTGGTTCATAGTAGGTGCCAATGAACACTTTTCTGGGGGAGGTGGGAAGATGATGATTATAATTGCCATTTTTCTTTTTGAGACAAAGTCTCACTCTGTTGCCTGAGTTAGAGTGCAGAGGCATCATGGTAGCTTACAGAAACCTCAAACTCCTGGGTTCAAGTAATCTTCCTACTTCAGCTTCCCGAGCAGCTGAGAATACAGGCACCTGCCACCACAACCAACTAATTTTTCTATGTTTTTGTAGAGATGGGGTTTTGCTTTTGCTGAGGCTGGTCTTGAACTCCTGGTCTCAAGCAATTCTCCTGCCTCAGCGCCATTCTTTATTAAGTACCTACTATGTGCCAAGTTATATATATTAATACATGTTTGTGTATATATAGATGTGTGTGGTACATATATATGTATATTCCATTGACTCCTCGCCAGGATTTTGCTGGGATTAACTAGCAAAGAACAGATTGGAATCCAAGCCTGAGTTCAAAACCAATCAGTTTAATAGATAACAACACTCTACCTCCTAAAGGGAGACTCAGAAACAGAAAAGTAGTTAGAGAGTTCCCGGAGCAGCGTCTGGTCCTCAATGTGCCAGGCCCCATCCCTGCCAGGCTCGGTCCAACACTTGCCATATGATCTTTGACACCACCTCCTGTTCTAGGCGGGGTCTTTTCAGAAACCAGGCCCCTTGTGGTATAACCTTTCTTAGCCTCTACAAACACCTCTTCCTCTAGCCCCTTCCTTTCCCAAGTGCCCACTTTTGGCAGCCAACCTAGCCTAAGGCCACCTCCTGATCCAAGGCCAGCTCCTCTGAGGCTCCGCCCACTCCTAGGCCCTTCAGGCCAGACCTATGAGCCGATTCCCCTGTTCCCATTTCCTTCCTCTTGTAGGCTCCACCTACATAGACCCTGCCCCTAGAAAAGCACCTCAATCTACTTCGCAGAGTAGCCTTCTGCCACAGATACCCACCCCTCACCTGCCACCATGAGCCACCATGCTTCACCCAACCCCACGCCTCACGCTCCAAGCTTGTCTCCTCCGCAGGCCCCGCCCCAGTATCACAGGCTCCGCCTATAGGCTCTGCACAGCCCTGGAGGACGTTGTAAGTGGTACTCCTCCAGTTCTCTCCAACACACAGGCCGAATCCTCTGCATCCCGCAGACTCTTGCCTATCCTTGCCCCTCCTGCCAGGCTTGCCCAGCTCCCAGACCCCACAAACGATCCTCGGGATTCACTATTCTGCAGGCCCCGCTACACATTCAGCCTCATCCAAGGCAGCCTGAAATGTCTACTGAAGGTCCTGACTCCAATCCGGACCCACTCTAGGACACTGCCAACCACCATCAGCCATCAGGCCAGCCCCGCCCGAGCCTCATACACCGCCCCTGGAAAAATCCCGCCCTACTATCAGGCTCTACCCTCTTCTCAGGCCCGCCGGTCTGGCTGATCCCCGCCTTGCTCCGGCTCCGCGCTCCGGGTGACCTGGTCCTACGAGTATAGCCCAGCAACCCCCGAGGCGCCCCCCCCCCCCCACCGACTCGGAGCCCGCCCCACCAGGGCCCCTCCTCCCTCGCCCTGCAGACCCCGCCCCAGAGCCGGCCCACAGACTCACCTTCCCTATCCGCCGCGCCAAAGGCCTCCTGCTCCAGGCGGCGCGCCTCCTCGCGTCCTCGCAACTCGAAGCGCCGCGCCCAGCCAGGCCGCGCCCGCCACAGCTCCTGCACCAGCAGCGGGCGCTCCGAGTCGCCCAGCACACGCAGGTGCTCTGCCCGCCACTCGCCGTTGCCCACGCCGGCCACCGCAGGCCGACCCAGGGCATCGCACAGCGCGAAGGCGTCCACACAGCTGCTCTCTCCGGGGCCGCTGCCGGGGCTGCCCGCCAGACCATAGCGCTCCAGCGCCTCGGCCACGAGCTCGCGCGCCGTGGAGCGTGCAGTGGCCAGCACGCTCTTGTAGTTGGCGCCCGACGCCAGTCCAGCGCCGAAGATTTTGAGGACCCCAGGGGGCGCCGTGGCGCGGGTGGCTAGTGGGGGATCCGGGGCCACACCCGCCGCCAGCTCAGGCAGCTTCTTCTCGCTGGCCCAGCGCTGCGCGCCCCCCGGCGTCCCAGGGCCTCCCACGCTGCCAGACCCAGTAGTCCCAGTCCCCGAGCCCCGAAAGAGCTGGGAGATACGTTTGGCGCGGCTACCAGAAGCTCCTCCGGCCGCCTTGACCGCGCCCACTCGCCGCAGCTCCACGTGCGGTGGAGGTGGGAGCAGGGGCTCACTGCTGCGGCTCCCGGTGTCCGAAGACGAAGACCTGGGAGTCCGCCGGGGAACAGAGTCGCGGGAGAGATCCAGAAGGACACATCAAAATGGGGGCGTGGGACAGATTAGGAGAGAGGTTGGGTACAGACCCAGAGAGAGGGACAGGAACCCAGAAAGAGAAGGAAGCAGAGACCAGAGGTGAAGAGGTGGGCAGAGATGGGGGGTGGGCAGAGACAGGAGGCAAAGAAAGAGAAATAAATAAATAAATACGAGTCCTACAAAAGGAAATTCCAAGAGGTGAGCAGGGAGGGGAGGAAGGAAGGTGAATCAAACGACTGTGCCTTCTGTGTTCCCATCTCTGTGCCCATGCTACCTAACTCCATCTCCTGGCCCATCTTCCCACGCTCCCACTGTCTCCCCCTGCCCACCATCTCACTTGCCCAGACAGTGCAATAACCAGAGCCAACCCTGTCCAGTGCAGGGACTGGCCCATAAGCTAGAACTGATGCAATGCAGGAGGGTAGGGGCAGGAATCCTGTGGAGATGGGCACTCACTTGACAGAGGCAGCACTGGGCCAGCGCCGCCCCAGCTTGGCCAGCTGCTTCCTGGGGGAATTGATCCACAGGCCCACAGGGAGATGGAGCTTCCCAAAGCGGGGGCTTCCGCCCTCTTTCCGTTCACCAGACAGCATGGCCCTAAGGGAGAATGAGTATAGTCCCAATTCCTAAGGCACTCAGTGTGAGAATGGGATAAAAGGGACCTGGACCCCAGAATAGAGGTTTGTTTGGGCTCAGGCTCTTGAGTCCAGGTGGAGGAGAGGGATGGGACCCTGGACTCCTGGGTCCTGGAATGGGAGATGGCCAGGGACTGACTCTGGCATCCAAGGGAGTAGGTGGCTGGACACCTGGGCCCCTTGCTCTTACCCTGCTTTGGGTCTGGCAGCACCCGGAGGCCCTAGCTCCACTGGCCGGGGTAGTTCCACTGTTCTTGTTTAGCCTTTGCCTCTGCCCCAGCTCCCAGAACTGGGTGGGGGACAGGAAAGGCAAGAGGAAACCCGGCAGGAAGAGCGGGGAGGGGGTGTCCTGTGAGGAGACCAGGCCTGGGGGAGGAGATCAGGGTAGGGCAGGCCCTGCCTGATTCCTTGATTCTGGAATCACTTCACAGTCAGCTGGACTCCTCCAGGACCCAGGGGTCCTCATTTTCAGCCCCTTTCCCTCAGGCAGGAGCCCATCTCCCAACCTCTTTTCAGGATACCAAAAGTTAGGATCAGTCTGGAGGAGTGAGTCAGATACTTAAACAAGATGAATCTTTATTTGCTCCTTAAGTCTGAGGATATTCTCGTTGGAACCTGGGATGAAGAAACCTGGGATGGAACCCTGGATGAAACCTGAGATGGACCCTGAGATGCAGCCTGAGATGGAGCCTGAGATGGAGCCCGAGATGGACCCTGAGATGGACCCTGGGATTTCTTTTCATCTTGTTGGTCAGTACAGAACAGTTTAAGCATTATGTAATAATCTATCACCTTCTTTCGACAACACATGCTGGGGGAGAAAAGAGATTAGGTACCAATTGAGTGTGGGACACCCCTCCCAGCCGCCTCCCATCTGACCTCTATTGCAATGACCTAAGCTCCGCCCTCCAGAGTCCCCCTCCTAAATAAGCCCCACCCCGAGTGGAAGTCCTAAGTGCAGACTTGGTTCTGCGTTGGGTACCAGGAAACCCCAACCCCTCTCTCCAAGTCCGCCTTAGCCGGTGGGTTGCTCACGCTAAGACGAGGCAAACTATCAGCACCAGCGAGATCCACATCAGCAGCCCTGCAAGGCGGTCTTTCAGCAAATTATCGGATTTCTGAGACAGGAGGGGTGTGGACGACTGCGAGGTCATTGTGTCCTGTGCGGTTGTTGCAGTGGTTGGTGATGGTGTCTCCTCCAGGGCCCTTTTGGGCAACACTGATGGAAAAGTGACAAAAAGCAGTTCCAGAAGGCCAAAGGCAAGCCCATCCCAGTACCCAGCTCTCCAGGAGTTAATGTCGCCTCCAATTGCTTGAAGCCAGAACACACCTAAGGGGACCCTACATGTGGACCAGAGACCGTGCTCCCAGCACGAAGCTACACCCCTTGGCCTGAAACCACATCCAACAGGAAGTCACTCCCCTGAAACTGGCCCCTAACTCCCTGGGCTCCAACTCCCACTCTTAACCCCACAGGACTGACCTGAAACATGAAAATGGATGATTGTGGCTGGACTGGACTTCACCAAGCCCAACTCGCAGCGGTAATTGCCTGCATCCTCTACACCCACCATGGGTTTGGTCAGGGTGGGCTCTTTTCCGTCGGACACCAAAGTCTCAGAATTGTTCCCCCAAACCTAGACCCAAGCTCAAGGGGTCACAGAGGCCTGGGGAATTCAGGGATTGGGGGAGTACAGGGGTGAGAAGATCATGGGGCCTTGGTGCAGGGTGTCACTGGTCAGGGAATGGGGTCCCCAGCAGTCAGTAGAGACCACAGCTAATAGCTCATAGGTCATGAGGGTTGTGGGTGCAGGCTACAGGGGCCAAGGAGCTCACATGATAGACTAGAGAGTTCAAAGGTTACAGGAGTTGAGGACCCCACCCTATAAAATCTGTAATTGGTGAGGCCTTGAGACATCCGATGCCAGCTTAACTCACAGTCCAGGATCATATCTTCCATTTCATAGACCTCCACGTTGCGTTCTGGGGATGAGGAATGACTGTGGGACACTCCTTCATGGTTCTTTGCCCTCCCTTATATCCCTTCCATTTGGTTTGAACCCCTGCCTTTTCTTGTCTGCTCTCTCCATCTTGGTTTTCTCTAGACTCAGTTCCTTGTCTTGCCCCACCCCTCTTCAGCAACCCCTCCTCCTGTGTGCAGCTCTCACCCCCGCAATCAGGAGACTTTCGACAAGGATGAATCTGCTTTTGGCAGTGGTTGCACCAGATCACAGCCTGCAACATAACACCTGAAGGGGCAGGGTCAAGGCTTGCATTTACCAGCGAAGGGGCAAGGCTAAAGGGAGAAGGCTGGGCTGTGGGCAAGGGACTGGTCATCTGCTAAATCCTTTGGAGGGTCAGGGCCAGAACATACCTGGGTAGGAAGCAGGAGGCTCAATAAAGAGTGTAAATAGAAGACAACCCATTTTCCAAGAAATCGAAGGTGGAGAAAGAACATTGGAGGTCCAGGAACCTCTCAGATGTGGAGAATGAAAAAAATACCAGGAACCAAAAAGGGGAAGGAAAGGATTGGGCATTCATGGGGCAAGGCTGAGGGGCAGAGGGCTAGCTTCCATGATCCAGACTCACCACATTTGTTGGGACAAAAAGCTGCCTCAGAAGGGAAAAAGGAGAAAGACAGAAATGGCAGTCAGATTTCTAAATTAAAGAAAATGGAAAGAGAGTTGAAGGAAGAGCAGGAGTTTGGGCTCTTGGGTTTCAGGGTGAAATACTTGGATCTGAGGGAGCAGGAAGTTGGGGAACTGGGCTCAGTGAGGTAAATAAAGGGGTGAAGATAGGGACTGTTGGGTTGTGGAAGGAGAGGGCTAGGTACCCTGACTCCCCATCTTCCCTCACCCTCTTTTTGGAACTGAGTCACATAGTTGGTAAAGGTTTCCCTTTGCAGCTTTAACATCCAGAGTATCTCCCTCACGAAGTGGTCATCTGGGAAAAAAAACAGAATGGTGCAGCGATGCCCCATCCCCAATCCCAGGTGTGAGGTGCTGATGTTTGCCTCTGTCTGCAGAGCCTCACTCTCCAGGGTCTGGCCTTCTCAGGGAAGGGCACCATAATTAACCACTTAACATAATGCCAGCCACTAAGCAATGCACATTTAATCTGCACAACTGAATAGCTAAGCTACTGCATGCCCTCCCTCCCTTTTAGAACATTTTAGAGCCTAGGAAGCTTCCAAGTTCCTTACTGAAGGCCACACAACTAGGAAGTGGCAGAGCTGGAATCTGAACCTAGGCAGTCTAGCTCTAGAGAGCCTAGCCTCTGACCAAGAGACCACACATCACCAGCGATGGCTTCCCTGAGATTCTGAAGCTCCCGATGACCTTGGTCTATTTACCGCTTGCATCACTGTCTGTGATGCGTTTCAGATCTTTCAGCAAACTCCAGGATGCCTTTTCCAATGTGGTTTCATCTGTGGGGGGGGTGGGGGGTGGAGGGGACATAGAACCCCAGATTCCAGCATTATTGTCTCATGGGCTCACCTAGCCTTAGAAACTACAATACAAGGGCTGGGCAAGGTGGCTCACGCCTGTAATCCTAGCACTCTGGGAGGCCAAGGCTGGTGGATTGCCTGAGTTCATGAGTTCAAGACCAGCCTGAGCAAGAGCAAGACCCTGTCTTTAAAAAATAGCCAGGCGTTGTGGCGGATGCCTGTAGTCCCAGCTACTCGGGAGGCTGAGGCAAGAGAATTGCTGGACCTCAAGAGTTTAAGGTTGCTAATGAGCTATGATGCCACGGCACTCTACTAAGGGCAACAAAGTGAGACTCTTGTCTCAAAAAAAAAAAAAAAAAAAAAAAGAATAAAAAAAGAAAGGAAAAGAAACCACAATACACATGAGGCCACTGGGCAAGGGTAGGCTGGGTTAAGAATTAGTCACCCATTGCCTTCTGAGAGTTGTACATAAAATTGTCAGATAAGGGGTAAGGAAAACAGTATTTACTAAGCTCTAGGGAACCCCAGAATCTGGATCGCAGACTTCTCCTTTGCTGAACCCAGGAGACCTTGTTCCCAGCCCCTTCCTCCCCCTGGCTCCAGCCCTCTCATTTCCCAGGACCCAAGAGTGTGCTCTCTGCCCTGCCCTCACCAATGACCCCCATAAAAGATGCCTCATTTAATGGCAAATCCTTGAAAGCTGTTAGTGACTTCACCAACTTGTTCATCATTGATTTGCGAAGACGGACATCCAGGTGGCCAGGCAGGTAATCTCTTTCCAAGGACTTTAGGGCTTCCTGGACCGAGGGGCTACATATGACACAGGCCCCAGCAGACAGCAGGCAGCCAGCCAGAGCTGCCAACAGGAGGGCAAAATTTGGCCTCATTGCAACCACAGCCGCAGTCCTTGAAGACCACCAGGAAAGGTCCTCTCACTCTAAACCAAGAGCAGATGAACTCTAAACAAAGAGAAGCCAAAGCTCATCTCAGACAGCCCCACTAGACCCCTCCTCCACCAGGTCCCAAAATGACTAAATGAGGATCTTCAGGAAATCTCCAAATACATTCTTTATCAAATGCCTCCAAAGTATAAAACTGAATCCCCACTCCAGGTAACTACCAATTCAGAGTCCTCGTTGCATTCCAACTGAGAAATAAGCAAACTATTAAAAAAGAGGCACTAGCCAGTCCCCAAATTAGGACCTGAAACTCTGCACCCCACACACCCCTTTCCAAACTATGGGATTGCCAGTTCCCCAAACTGATGTGATTCCCAACTTCAAACCTTAAGTATATCAGCAAAGGAATTCCCATCGCCCCCACCTCAGCCCAGCTCCTAAAACCTGTTGTACTTCAAACTGAAAACTCAATTGCCCAAACCAAATAAACTATCCCATACAGAGCCAATTGGGATATCATCAAACTCAGAACTCTCTCAAAACCCAAACACACCCCAGAATCCCCAAACCTAGGGACCTTACACACTTTTGCCAGATTTCATGCCACCCTTGTATACCCTTCCCCAAGACTAATGGGCCCTCAATTTGCAGGGCACACCCTTCTTAGGAAACAGGAGCGCCCGTGCACCCTGAACAGCCATGCACCCTAAACTGTTCCAGGACCTTGACCCCTGACTTAATGCGGCGCCCTCACACAACTATGGTTCGTTGAGGAGCCCAGTCAAGGTTCCGAGAGCTTTTAAAGAGGAAGCTGGGGTCCTCTAATATTTTTCCCACTGCTAAAATTACAGATTTTGTTTGGGGCGAGACTGGGGTTGGTGGCGTGGAGTAGAGAGTTTTCCACTGTGGTCTGAGTCATGGAAGGTCCCCTTTCTACAAGAAAACTCCAGTAGCCTCCCTCTTCGAGAGCTTCCTGCGTGAGGGTCCTAATTTCCTGAGATAGTCTCTGGGGTTTTCCTCGGCCCCGCCCAGAAGCTCAAATCTGAGTGGGATTGGACTTCAACAAAGGGAGGCTCCGCCCATCGTCCTCAAACGTCATAGAGGTTGCCACCTTTTCAGACTAGATTCACTAGAACTTTCCCAGTACCTACTGCAGAGGGACAGTCACCTGTGTGCTCCGGCTCCCAGAGCCAGGCACTCGGCTTCCGGCGTTTAGCTTCCATCCTTCCCATGGCCCCAGGATCGAGGCTTTCGGCTGGAAGGCTCCTGTCCCTTTTGAAACTGGCGTGGAGCCAGAGATGCGGGAAGCCGATGTTTTAACCCCAGGACTACGATTCCCAGAAGGCCATTGGGCTCTTTCTTCATAGCAGATTAGCGCCACCCATCCCTTAGCTTTGTGGGAAATGTAGCTCAAGGTTTACACTAGTCAGTCACCCCCTTCTCTCCCCAGGTTATGGATCTGGACCCGGAGACCCCTGTAAGAAGAATTAGCTGAGGGATAATACTGAGGGTCCCAGAGGGGATCAGACTTTTGGATCTTGGAGGGTCTCTCTCTCTCCTTTTCTGTGTGGTTGAAATGGAACCAGAACAGGGACCACAGCTCACACAAGTCTAGCAACAAGGGACTGCCAGATCTGAGAACAAACAACACCCTAAGACATTACAAGTAAAGAAAGTCCTTGGAAGCTGCCCAGATTTCCCTCTTACATACACACACACATGCACACAGTTCCAAAAAAGCTGCAGAGATGGGTTGGTGATGTAGACTTTTAATTCACACCTCCCACTCTCCTACCTGTGGTGGCTGAGTTGGGAACAGTGCCCTAAAACTCCCTGAGAAGAATAGAGACTTGCAACCTGAAGTCCATTTGCACCAAAGCAGCACCTGAAGATGCTGCAGTTCCATTTTCAATTTCATGATGGCCAAGAATGCACTAAGTAGTCTCCAAGTTGAAACATTCAGCAAACAATGGCAAGGGCCACCAGAAATGAACACATGATTTTCATGATAAATATGGTAGTGCTGTATTAGCTCGCGGAGCAACTTTCTGCATTGCTGTATGGACATATGCAGTGACAGAAATTGGAATAGAATGGAATCTGTCCCCTGTTGGCAGTCACCCCAAAGGAATGGGGAGAGATCAGTAATCATCCCAGCTGGTGTAATACTGAATTGTTTCAGAACCAACTCATAATCGACGCCAAGTAAAAGCACTGTGTACTCATTAAAATATAGCATTATTGAAGAAATAAAGTACATTTGAAACATTCAAAAAAAATAGAGACTTGGGTTCTTTGATGCATGGATGGGGTATATGATCAGACTTGATTGTATTAAAGGTATCTTCCTTCACCCTTCAGAGTAGCAAGGGGTTCCTGCAATCTGCATCAGGAATTTTGTCCTGGGCAGTGCCTGTGGCTCAGTGGGTAGGGCACTGGCCCATATACCAAGGGTGGCGGGTTCAAACCCGCCCCCGACCAAACTGCAACAAAAAAAAAGCAGGGCATTGTGGCGGGTGCCTGTAGTTCCAGCTACTCGGGAGGCTGAAGCAAAGGAATTGCCTAAGCCCAAGAGCTGGAGGTTGCTGTGAGCAGTGACGCCATAGCACTCTACTGAGGGCGATAAAGTGAAACTCTGTCTCTACAAGAAAAAAAAAAAAAAAAAAAAGAATTCTGTCCTGCTTGGCCAGACCCAGTCCTCCTGCCTGGGTTCGAGGCTGCATCCTCTTATCCCAGATCTGCCAAAGCCACATTTAGTGATTCTGTGAGTTCGGAAGCAGACAATGGCTGGCATGGAGCATAATGCCTCCTGGCTTTATGCAAGCCCATGAGGGTATGTTTATGCCTGCTGACTTCCCAAGAAACAGATCCCAGACCCCCAGCAGCCCACCCACATAGGATCATCAGTTTCCTTAATTCTGAGAGGCAACCTGAACTTGGATTTAACATATGCAGTTTCTGTCTTTGGAAGTTTTTGAGCTTGGTGCCTGTGGTTCAGTGAGTAGGGCACCCACCCCATATACTGAGGGTGGTGGGTTTGAACCTGGCCCTGGCCAAACTGCAACAAAAAAACCCAGCCAGGTGTTGTGGTGAGCCCCTGTAGTCCCAGTTACTTGGGAGGCTGAGCCAGGAGAATTGCTTGGGCCGAAAAGTTTAAGGTTGTTGTGAGCTGTGATGCCACAATACTCTACCGAGGGTGACAGAGTAAGACTCTGTCTCTAAAAAAAAAAAAAAAAAGGAAGTTTTTGAGCTTAAAAAAAAATTGTGGATCTCTGAAAAGTTCTGCTGCAGAAGCTACAGCATTTCTGCAGCTACCACTCTCCCCACTTCCACATCCTTGCCTGTCTACTACCTCCTTCCCCCTCCCAAAAAAGTCCTTGAGACATTCTTAGGGGCTGAGAAGTTAGAGTTCCACTCTGCTCACCAACTACCCCAGCTTTTCCAGAGCCTGTGAGCATAGCAAGATGTTGGCCAGCTAAAGAGTCTTCTCTCTCAATCTTCCTGACAATGATGAGGTGTTGAGCTTTTGATTGTACATTCATTAGATTCTTTACATAAGTTTTCTGGAATTCCAGAACCCCATCCCCTCTGATAGGGTCCTGCAGGGTTCTTCACAGATGTTAGATCAAGCCCTCTCTAAAACAAATCTCCCCCTGTGACACAGAAGAGATGGTTAGTACTTGCTCTATACCCACCAGGAGTTCCTTCAGGCTTCTGAGGACCCAGGGAAGAAATAACACCTCTTCTAGAAAGATTAGGATGATAAGACACTGGAGGAAGGATTCCTTGTTCCTGAGGGCTGCCATCTAGAAGTCTTCTAAATATGGGCTGGGAAGAGCAGGTAGGCACTGTAGCTTCTAGAACTGCCAAGAGCTTCTCCAGGCATTGCCAGCTATCAGGCAAATATATTCTGCTGCATCTAGGATGTTCAGGCAGTTCCAGAAAGCTTCCTCTTCTCTCCTAGTCTGCCCAACTAGATAATCACTCTGGACATGGGTACCCACCTGCCCCAAGACCACTACAAACTTCTCCAGAAGGTGCTGGACCTCTGGAGACTCTGGAATGCTCAGGCTATTCTAGGATGTTTCTCCGGCTCTCAAGGTCCTGCAAATGTCTACAGTTGAGACAAGTCTGCGTTAATGCCCACCCATTCAGGCAGAAAGGCAGCCTCAGGTTTAAAAATCTTCAGGAACTCAGAGTCTGGCAGGGTGAAGTTGGCCAGATAGACAGTATCTCCACCTGCCAGGTAGGCAGCCCAGAAGCCAAAGGTGCCTATGGTCATGATGGTGTGGTTGCACTGTGTGAGCAATGCAAAGTCCTGCCCTGGTGCACCTTCCTCCCCATTGCCAGCAAAGAACACATCACCCCAGGAGGTGTCAATGTTTTCCCGGCACCACTCCATGCCATTGCTAGTGACCACAAAAATAGGGGCTTCATACCGTGCCCTGAACCAGTCCATGGCCTGCTGGAGGTAGGCTTGGTCACCCACCACACCCCTCCAGCGCTGGGGCATAACCTGCAGATAGTCCCCACGGCGCACGTGGACACCCACAAAGGTTCTCGGCAGGTCCCCAGTGAGGCCCAGACGGAGCTGACTTAGTAAACTCTGAGCCTTTTCCCGAAGGTGGTCATGCAGGGTAAACTCCCTGCGGATCTGTTCTCGGAGATGGTGGAAGAAAGTCCAAGAGCAGGGGAAGCCAGAAAGCTTCAGGAAGGGATCACTCAAGTGGGCATACTCCTCTGACATCCAGTCATGCAGCTGCAGCTCCTGCCAAGGTGTGTGGCTGTCCACTTCCGGTGATAGCACAGGCAGGGTGATACGGAACACAGGAGCCAGGGTGGCATGCATGGCCGGCAGGATGAAGGCTGGGCGGCCATTGAGCTGGGCTAGGGCAAGCAGGGTGGCATACTGCCCCATCTGGTTACCAAACCGGCCATCTGGGTAAATAGTCCAGGTTCCTGAAAGGGAAGCAGGGTGCTGGGGACAGGAAGTGGAGTTGTCCAGGTCCAGTGGTGTACCTTGCAAGCAGAAGATGGCCACTGGAGCTGTCATCAGGTGGCGGCCTGGACACAGAATGGACAGGTCTAGGCCGTGTCGAAAGATGTCTTGATAGAAATGGAGGAAGGAAATTGCTGAGAGGACACAGACTAGCAGGAAGGCCAGACAGAGCTGCCGGTGTCTGGCCAGCCACATGGCTGCAAGGGAGGAAAGGGAAGTTAGCCCATACTCAGAGCCTGAGAAGAATATCAGGGAGGAGAGCCCTGGGGTCCAGAACAACTCAGTTCCTCCCTCAGATCCAGGGTCCAGACCCCTGCCCTTTCCCTCTCAGTCTTGGGGTCCCAGTGCCCAACCCTTCCCCCCTCAGCCCCGCAGGAATAAGTCCACAGGTTTGGGCCCCTGGGGCTGAGATAGAGAAGGCTGGGAGCCTGAATCCCAGGTTTGAGGATAGGAGGTTTGGAATCTCAGGTAATGGTGACGGGGATCAAAGAGGTGAGCAGTGGTGATTCCGAAAATAGCCAGTACCCAAGTTCCAACACCTTCTCCTCACCTCTGGGAATCTCGTCTCCCAATATGTAAGGTGCAATGAAATAGAACTCTATTCCACCGACCTGGTTCTCAGCAGGACCTCTGTGAAAGGCAGACCCCTGAGAAGATGCCAGTCTGAGCAGAACATGTGAGGATGGCAGGCCCGACTGATGAGGGTTGGTGCATGGAGCAGCAAAAGCTGGGAGGCGGGGGCGGCGCCTGTAGCTCAAGGATTAGGGCGCCGGCCCATATACCGGGGGTAGCGGGTTCAAGCCGTCCCCGGCCAAAACTGCAAAAAAAAAAAAAAAAAAAAGCTGGGAGGTGGCGGAGACTCCTGGGGCCTTCGTGGGATGAGGGCAAGGTGCACCTCCAGGGAGTTGCCGGGTCTCAGCCATCTGCAGCTCCCACTCACCTGAGCTCCTTGGAGGTGGCCAGAGGGCGCCGTCCCCCAAAGCAGCCCACATCCGGCAGTCCCCGGAACCCCTCACGAAGCTCGTCTGGCCCGCAGCCCTCCCTTCCGCGTCGCCTCCCCGGACTGGCTCCCAGGGAGCGGGGAGGGGCGAAATTTGGCGGCCCCAGCCCTCGGGGCTGGGCAGGTACAGCGGGGCGGAGCCCAGCCGCGTACCTGGCGCCTAGCCGAGCGCCCAGGGCTCCCGCCCCATCCTCAGGTGGGGACCGAGCTCCAGCCTCCTCCTTACCGCCGTCGGCTTCTCCTGGGGCAGCCTACTGGCCTCACAGAAGAAGTCGCTGCATCCTCGGGCGCGGAGTGCCGCTCCGCGGCCCTCTCCCGCTCGGGGTGGGGCTAAGCGGAGGCAGGCGGCTCCTGGGTGCGCTGATCCCGGCCCCGCCCCAGCAGGTGGGCGGCCCCGCACCTGCTACCGCCGAGAGCGGAGACCTTAGATTCCCCAGCCCTCTGCAGCGTCTTCCTGGGAGGATGGAGAACCTGACTGCTCAGGAGTGGATGAGGAGTCTCCTCCTGCTGTCCGGCAGCAGCGCAAAAACCCCAGCCTGGAGAGGCCTCGCGCCCGCCGGCGACTCCGATCTCCCATCCCCACACCGTCCACGCTCAAATCTAGGCCCTGGGTCCCCAGGCCATGCTTCGTGGGAATTCTAGGGTTGAACGCTGAAAACCAGAGTTTGTCTACCCTGCCTGCCTCCCGGAGCAGGGGGTGCCGGGAACAAAAACCTAATTCAGAGGCCCCCTCCAGGCCCACCTGAGCAGTCTGTCCCTTCCATTCAAGTTAAGTCCTGGAAAGACTCAGGAATTTCATCTGATTTTCCAGAGATTTGATCATCATTTCTCTATATTGAGAACTCACAGCGCCCTGCCCCTCCTCCTCAGACCCTGCAGACCTCAGGGGTCCAGGCCTCCTCCCTCCTCATATCCAGGGGTCCAGGCCCCAAACCCCTCCTTCCTCAGCCCTGCAGGTCTAGTCCCTTCCCTCTGGGTCTCACTCCCCTCCTCCAGAGCCTGGCTGGGCTGCCAACTGCAGTGAGAGAATTTCACTCACCCCTCCCCCCCAGGCTATTTTGGGAGCACCTGTCTGGGCCTGAGATAGTTTCTCTGGTGAAAGAAACACCAGGATTGCATCAGGGAGGAGGAGGAGGTTGGGATGCTTGGGGTCTGAGCATCTGAGTAAGGGTTGGTGAGGTTGAGATTGGCTCACTGCCAGGTGGGAGGCTTCCAAGACAGGACACTTGTCTCCCTGCTAAGGACACTTTGTTCATGCAGCAATTACTGTTTTCCTGAAAATCAAAGAACCCCTGTGGCAGACTGCTGCCCTCCCCACCCCCACACCTAAACATTCAGATTGGTCACAGAAATTCCACTTCTATCCCACAATCTGCATGAGCCAACCAAGGAGATAATTGTCCAGGCTCCCAGCCCCTCCTCTCTCAGACCCAGGGGTTCTGGCCCCTGACTCCCACTTCAGACATAGGCATCCTGGCCCTCAGCCCCTCTTCCCTCAGACACACAGGTCCAGGCCGCCCCCCCACCCACCATATTCTCCCTCAGACCCAGGGGTCCAGGCCTCTGACCCCCTCATCCCTCAGACCCAGAGTTTAGGGTTTCCAGCCCCTCCTCCCTGAGACCCAGGGGTCCAGGCCCCAGACCCCCTCATCCCTCACACCCAGGGTTTTGGCCCCCAGCCCCTCCTCCCTCAGGCACAGGGTCCAGGTCCCTAGGCCCTCCTCCCTCACACCCAAGGGTCCAGGCACTTGATCCCCTCATTCCTAACACCTAGGGTTTTGGGCCCCCAACCCCTCTCCCCTCAGAACCAGGGATTCAGGCCTCCAGCCTCTCCTTCAGACCCAGGAGTCCAGGCCCCCAGCCCCTCCTCCCTCAGCCCTGGCATTTTGAGACCAAACATCTTCCCTGAGATCCAGGGATCTCCACCCAGGCCCCTTTTGCCCTGGGTCCCAGCTAATTAGGCTCTCATCTCCCTCATCCCCTAGACCCAACAGTTCAGGTCCCCAACTTGAAGGACCCCCAGATTGCATCATGCATCCAGGCTGCCCTGGCCACGGTGGAATTCCGGCTCCCGCCAAGTGGGTCAAATATCATGAGTCAGGCATTGGGAGGGTGACGGGGCGGGCCTGTCTGGGTATAAATTCTGGAGCTTCTGCATCTCTCTCAAGAGGCCTGGGTGTCCTGCCAGCTGGGGATCCACGAGCAAGAGGACCCAGGCATTCAAGCTACCTGAGCAGCAGTCTGTGAATCGCTCTCTGGGACAGCCAGAATCTGGAAGGAACTCTAGACCCTTCAACTTCTCCAGCCTCATACCCCTGAGCTTGCCTGAGGACTGAACCATAGATGGGCTGGGAAAAGGCCAGGACTGGGTTCAAACACCCAGGACCATGGTTTCCCCTGATGGCTGTACTTCTGTTGGGAGCCTGCCAGGCACACCCTATCCCTGACTCCAGCCCCCTACTCCAGTTTGGTGGCCAAGTCCGGCAGCGGTACCTCTACACAGATGATGCCCGGGAGGCAGAAGCCCACCTGGAGATCAGGGCAGATGGCACAGTGGTGGGGGCTGCACAACGGAGCCCTGAAAGTGAGTGTAGGGGCAAGGCCTGGTCCTGAAGCGGGAGAGCTGGGGGACATGGTCCCTGGGTCTGGGACAAATGGAAAAAGAAGGCCCTCCTAGGGCTTTACCACTTTCTCCCCTTAGGTCTCTTGGAGCTGAAAGCCTTAAAACCAGGGGTCATTCAAATCTTGGGAGTCAAGACATCCAGGTTCCTGTGCCAGAGGCCAGATGGGGGTCTGTATGGATCGGTGAGCTTCCTGACCCTCTTTGCCCACCACCTCTCCTGATATCATCTTGACAATCCAGAATTCCATGTCTTGCACATTCGCTGGAGCCAGAGTGGGTTCCACACTCTTGCATGCCCACCCTTGCCACACCTCCAGAGGTTGATGCTGTTGTTATCGATGCTTGTGAAATGAGGAAACTGAGGCCCAGGCAGGGACACTGCTGACCTACGGTCATACAATGTGTGAACGGCAGAGTGGCCTGAGAGCCCAAGTCTCGTGACTCTGTAACCTCTGCTCCTGACCACATGCTGGCCACAGGGACACTCACCAAAGCCATGGCCAGTAAAGTGATCAGGACCTTGGGTGGTAGCCAGACCCCCTGCCTGGCCTTAGAGAGCACTGACTGGTCCCTGCTCTGGAATGTGCTGGTCTGTGAAGTCAGAACAGGGAGGTGGCACTGCAGAACTGCCCTTGGGTGAAGAATGAAACCCGCTTTTCAGTATTTTGTTTCATACAGGAGGGGCTGGGGGCCCAGCCCCAAGGGTCTAAGGCAGGACAGCATGGAGAATTCGAGGGTCTCTGATCCTTGTTCTTTGTTCCCTAGCTCTACTTTGACCCCAAGGCCTGCAGTTTCCGGGAGCTGCTTCTTGAGGACGGATACAACGTTTACTGGTCTGAGACCTATGGCCTCCCGCTGCACCTGCCTCCTGCCAATTACCCATACTGGGGCCCAGCCCCTCAGGGCCCAGCCCGCTTCCTGCCGCTGCCAGGCCCTCCTGCAGCACCCCCAGAGCTGCCAGGGATCTCGGCCCTGGAGCCCCCTGATGTGGGCTCCTCAGACCCTCTGAGCATGGTGGGGCCTTCGCAGGGCCGAAGCCCCAGCTATGCTTCCTGAAGCTGAGGCTGTTTGTTATTGAGTCTCCTCCTTATTTATTGGGTTATTTATCTTATTTATTTTTTAATTTTTCTTACTTGAGATAATAAAGAGTTTTAGAGAGGAGGATCAGAGTGAGTGTGTGTGAGTGTTTGAGGGAGCAAATGGGATCTGTCTCCCCATGTCCTCCCAGCCCTCCAATTGCCCTCAGGCTCCAGCTTCCCACTGGGCTTGTTTTCTGCTCTGCTGAGGTGTTCCCAGGGGCTCCAACTATCTCTGCTCTTCCACAGGCAGGACTTATTATCCACTCCTACCCCCAACCTCCTGATAGCACTGTGAAACTATTTCTCAGAGGTACCTCAAGAACAGGAGACTTAAAAAATGACACTGCAGGCCAGGTGTTGTGGC
>CAUYPK010133255.1:0-26453 GCA_963574355.1 Loris lydekkerianus
ATTTATTGATCTGTTGTATAATTCTTTTGTTTTCAATTTCATTTAATTCTGCTCTGATTTTGGTTATTTCTTTTCTTCTGCTGGGTTTGGGGTTGGAGTGTTCTTCCTTCTCCAGTTGCTTGAGTTGTCCCATTAAGTTATAAACTTCCTCTCTTTCCATTTTCTTGAGGAAGGCTTGCAGTGCTATAAATTTCCCTCTTAGGACTGCCTTTGTAGTATCCCAGAGGTTCTGGTAATTCGTGTCTTGATTATTGTTTTGTTCCAAAAATTTGGTGATATCCTTTTAATCTCGTCTATAACCCGTCTATTCTTCAGCATAAGGTTGTTTAGCTTCCATGTTTTTGTATGGATATGCAGGTTCCTATTGTTTTTGAGTTTGACTTTTATTCCATGTTAGTCTGATAAGATGCAAGAAATAAGTTCTATTTTTTAAAATTTGCTGAGGTTAGATTTGTGGCCTAGGATGTAGTCGATTTTGGAGTATGTTTCGTGGGCTGATGAGAAGAATGTGTCTTCAGTTTTGTTGGGATGAAACATTCTGTAGATATCTGTTAAGTCCAGATGTTGAATGTTTAAGTTTAAATCTATGATTTATTTGCTTAGCTTCTTTTTGGAGGATCTATCCAGGACTGCTAAAGGGGTGTTAAAAATCTCCAACTACTATGGAAGGAAATCAAGTTGCTCATGTCTGTTAGAGTTTCTCTTATAAAATGGGGTGTGCTCTGGTTGGGTGCATAAATATTAATAATTGAAATCTCATCATATTGAGTATTACCTTTAACAAATATAAAGTGTCCATCCTTATCCTTCTTTATTTCAGTTGGTTTAAAGCGTCTGTGAATAGGATTGCAACGCCTGCTTTTTTCTGCTTTCCATTTTCCTGAAGTATAGATGACCATCCCTTCACCTTGAGTCTATATTTGTCTTTTAATGTAAGATGCGATTTTTGTATGTAGCAGATATCTGGCTTGAGTTTTTGTATCCAGTCAGCCAACCTGTGCCTCTTTAGAGGACAATTTAAACCATTCACATTAATTGAGAATATTGATAAGCCTTTCGAGAGTCCAGTGGACATTTATAATCCTTTTGCAACTGTGGAAGTTGGAATTTGATCACAATTTTCTGGGTGGGTTTACTTTTGTTGTGGAGGATTATGCTGGTCTTATGGAGGATAGGTCTGAGAATATCCTGGAGAGCTGGTTTTGTTATGGCAAATTTCCTCAAGATGTGAATGTCATTGAAGTATTTTATTTCTCTGTTATAAATGAAACTCAGTTTAGCTGGGTACAGGATCCTGGATTGAAAGTTATTTTGTTTTAGGAGATTAAAAGATGATGACCATCCTCTTCTAGCTTGACAGGTTTCAGCAGAGAGATGTCCAGTTATTCTAATATTCTTCCCCTTGTAGGTTATGGTTTTCTTGCGTCTGGCTGCTTTCAGCAGTTTCTCCTTCATATTAACTTTAGTGAAATTGATTATGATGTGTCTGGCGGATGTCTTATTTGGGTTGAGTCATGCTGGAGTTCTGAAACTGGTATCTGAATTTCAGAATCTCTTGACATGTCTGGAAATTTCTCCTTCATAATCTATGGAGAAGAGACTCTGTGCCTTGTGAAGCCACTTCATCGCTTTCGGGGATTCCTATAAGACGAATATTGGTTTTCTTCGAATTATCACAGAGCTCTCTGAGAGAGTTATCTGTTTTTGCCCTCCTTTTCTCTTCCTCTCTGAGAGTTTGGGAGTGTTCTAAAGCTTTGTCTTCATTGTCAGAAATCCTTTCTTCTGCTTGCTTCATTCTGTTACTGAGGGATTCTACTGTGTTTCTCAGAACTTTGAGGGCTCCGACTTCTTGCTTCAATGTGTCAAAATCATTGGTCATTTGGTCTTTGAATTTGTTGAATTCTTGAGACATCTTTTGGGTTACTCCTTGGAATTCTATTTTGATCTTATTTGCTATCCAGATTCTGAATTTGATTTCTGACATCTCAGCTATTTGTATGTTCATGGGATCTTGTGCTGTATCTGCCCCATTGATCCTTGGGGGAGTTGATCTACTCTGATTATTCATATTGTCAGAGTTTTTTCCTTCATTTCGCCTCATGATTGTTATCACCATTGCCTCTGGCTGTCCTCAGAGTTAGGGAGGTGTCTCTCCAAGATTAGACCCCAGCTGGATCCCTCTATTGTTACTGGATCTTTGTAGGTAGTGACCTTGTGTAGTTCCTCTGGGGCTTCCCCAGCCAGGGAGTTCTGGTTGTGGGAGAAACTCCAGAGTGTGACACACCCGGATCCAGCAACAGGGCGGGGGGTGGTCCACACGGTTCTGGGAGTGCCTGGTGCCCAGTGACATTGGCACAGAGGGCCCAAGGCTCCAGCTGTCTCTGTCCAGGAGAAGGGCTCCACACAGATGCAGGGAGGGCTCCGGAGGGCACATGGCTACCAGAGTCCCTGGCCAGGAGAGCGGGTGGGTGTGGAAGCAGGGAGGGTACAGGTGGGAGGACATGGGGTTGTGCTCACTGGAGTTCCTGGTGAGGGTGTGGGGAGGGGTCGGCGCAGCTCTTATCGGGGTTTGAGCGGGTGCAGCTCTTCCGGAGATCCGGGAAGGTGCCAATTGCGGCCCTGGCACAGCTCTTCCTGAGGTCTGGGAGGGTGCCGATCGCGGGTCCCGGCGTGGCTCTCCTGTCAGGGCATTCTGATGGTCCCCAATAACCCCGAGAAGAACTTTAGGGCAGCTTTCAAAGCATCAGCTTGGGAAGGCCAAACAGTTGTCATTGTTGTTTAGCTCGCCTGGGCTGGGTTCAAACCTGCCAGCCTGGATGTATGTGGCCAGCGCCCTACCCACTGAGCTTTGGTTGCTGCCTTTATTAATTATTTTTGTTTGCTGTATATGTTTTAGTAATACGTACATCCATAGTCACATATTTATCCCACCTTATTCCAAAACAAATTTAAGGTCGTCTTGCCATTAAAATTGTTAGAATTTTTATTTCCTCATTGATACTACTTTTAGGCTTTTCTTACTTGTGTCTTATTTCTTTCTTACCTGCTTACTTAAGATATTAAGAATTTATGGCAATTGTGGAAGGAGAAATTCTGGAGAGAGCCCCTATACATATTCTTAAAGTTTAGTATTAAAGGGAATAATCAAAAGCATCATTAAACTCAAATAATTCACTATATTCAGAATAAAAGTGAAGACACATTTTTAAAAAAGATTTATGTTGAAAATTTTCAATTTTCAGAAAAACTGCAAATGTAGCATGGAGAATTTATGTATACCTTTAATTCAGATTCCTCTGATATTAACAGTTTGCAAATCACTGTACCATGATCAAAACCAGGAAATTAACATTGGTACAATACTGTTAAACTACTGATTTTTCTCCTAATGTCCCTTTTCTGTTCCAGGATCCAATCCAGAATTTCACACTGCATTTAACTGTTGCATCTCCTTAGTGTCCTCTCAGTACTTTGGACGTACTGGTCTGTTATTTAGTAGAATTTCTCACTTTGGGTTTGTACAATAGTTTCTCCATAATTAAATTGTACATAGTTTTAAATATTTTTCTTAATCTACAAAATGCTATCATGTGTCTCTTATTGCATCATATCAGAAGATACATGACATTGATACCTCTTATTACCAGGGGTGTTAACCTTGATCATTTGGTTACTATTTTTTTTTTTTTTTTCTAATTGATCAATATGTTTGGAGAAATACTTTGGGACTTTGTTAATATCCCAATTTTATTGTTTATTGGTGGGATCTTACATGCAACAATTATTACTGTAGTATCTGCCTAATAGTGATTTTGTATTTATTCATTTTATCTGTATTTGTTAGTTGAAAGAGTTATTCCTTCTCTATGTATTTATTGATTCAATTTTTTATAACAATATGTTCTCATGGACATTTTATTATGTGAGTTATACTCCAGTGCCCTTATCATTTATTTTTTGATTGTTCCATATTGATTGTGATTGTTCAGATTGTTCCAGCTTTGACTATTGGGGGCTCTTTCCAGTGTGCTCCTGTGTCCTTCTAATCTACCCTATCCTTTTTTGATTACTTCTTTACTTTCTCTGACCACAAAATATGCCAGGCTAATCTTATATTAAACTGCCCCAGGCCTGGAATTAACCACTCGTTCATTCAGTCCTGGTTCCTTTTGTCAAAGAATAATACTTAGACATCAAGATTGAGGCTCTAGGGTGTTCATTACTATGGTCATTGTTCCTAGGTCCTCTCAGAAAAGACATGTATGTATGCTAACCCATATATAGACACATATCTATCTTATATTAATATCTGCTTGTATACATATATATATGTGTGTGTGTGTGTGTGTGTATGGTTTTTTTTTTCTAAACTCTAAATTCATGCTGATACCTTTAATTCTAATCAAGTATGACAAATTTCATTTCATTCTAGCCTTTCCCTTTCTTTATTTCTAATTTTTTTTCCCAGACAGTGAAACACCTGGCTCTCATTATCTATGATATATGCACTTCATTCCCATTAGACACATAACATAGTTACAGAATTGCTTTTGTAACAAAGCCACTGCCATGATAATGAACCCACTTCCATGATAGTGACATTAATCCATTCATGAGCACAAAGGGATTAACTTTCCAATATGTAAACTTTTGGGGGATGTAGTCAAACCATAGCAACTTGGTTTATTTACAACAACTTAATTTATTTACATGTGGATTCCTAATCTGTTGGAGTTTATTCTCATATATGGTGCGAAATCTAATTGTATCTTTTCCCAAATGGCTACCTAGTAGTGCCTGTACTATTAAGAAGTTTATATAGAGCAGATGTGGTAGTTTACGCCTGTAATCCCAGCATGTTGGGAGGCTGAGGTGGGTGGATTGCTTGAGCTCAGGAGTTTGATACCAGTCTGAGCAAGAGCGAGACCCTGTATCTACTAAAAATAGAAAAAATTTCCAGGTATTGTCACAGGTGCTTGTGGTTCCAGGTACTCAGGAGGCTGAGGCAAGAACATCTCTTGAGCCCAAGAGTTGGAGGTTGCTGTGAGCTATGATGCCATGGCACTCTACCCAGGGCCACAGAGTGAGACTCTCAAAAAAAAAAAAAAAAAAATTCATATACCCAAGTTATTTGAGATACTACCATACACTAAGCTTCTGTATGTACTCACATCCATCTCTAGACCTTCTATTACACTGGTCAGTTTGTCTAGTCATGTACCAGTACTATACTCTTTTCAATTATAAATGCTTTTAGTATGTTTTAATGCCTGCTTAGGCTAGTACACCCTTGTAGTTTTTCTTTTTCAATATTTTCTTGTATATTTTTGCATGTTTGCTTTTCTCTAGAAATTTTAGTATTGACATGTCCAACTCTGTAAAATGGTCTGTTGGTATTTCTTTTTGGAATTCTATAAATTTATAAGTTTATTGGGAAGAACTATTGAGTCATCAAGAGCAGGGAATTTTTTTCTAGTTGTCTAAGTCTATTTTTTTGTCTTCTAGAAGTTTATAAATAAATCACAGACTAAACCAAAGTTTTTCTATGAAGAAAAGAAAAAAAATTAAGTTAAATTTAATATTAGAACATCTTGTCAATGATTCTAAAACTACTCTTACGGTTATATATCTTGCCCAACTAGCAAGGGGCTGTGTTAGTAAAGCATAGGATATGGGCCAGTCTTACTCTGAACTGGGTACAAGACTGAAGAGTAGGAGGGAGGGGATGGCAGAACTTTCAAGAAGGTTGGAGTGGCACAGTGGGAAATTTGGAAAAATAAACTAGGCCGTAGGCTATCATTTACTGTGTTTAAGGGTGTGGATGATAAGGACTCTAGATTCAGTCTCCTTTGTGTGCAGTTGGAAGTTTGAAGGCATTGGACTCAGACACACCTGAGTCCAAACTCAGCTCCATCACTTACTGGTTGAAGGACCTAGGATTAATGACCAAGGCTCTCTGAGCCTTAGCTTCTTCATCTCTAAGATGGGGAGAAAGATACCCAAGTGCTAGATCATATGGCAGGTGCTCAGTAATGTTCCCTTCATTTCTTATCTACGTTCTTCTATTCCAGTGTCATAAAAGGACAATAATGTTAGATTCATTGTGAACAAGTTCATGTAGGTTTTATCAAATTATAATCTAAAATATAACTTTTTTTCTAGCCCTTCCTACATTTAAAGTTGTTATTCCTTCAGTTATGATTTCTACATGTCTTTGGTGGACTTCTGTTAAATTCATGATTTGGGCTTATAGAGATGCCTATTATACAGATTAAGTAATAAAATACTAAACTTTTATAGAACTTGAAAACGATAGATTTAAGTGGTACTATCGGTCACACAAACACACGTAATTTAACAAGTGCAATTAAGAGAAACAATAGCATTTTCTCTTCCTTTTAAAATTACAGTTTTAAAGTCAAGTTTTATTAGTTTTAAGCCAGTTATTTTAAGATCATACCTAATTTGGTTCCTAGGATTTTTGAAGGTAAAGTCTACAAATACTCCACTTCTTCTCTTGTCCTTAAATTTAGGCATGGGTTTGCAATGCAATGCTCAGAACTTAAAAAAAAAAAAAAAGTAGTAATTAGGCTGGGTGCAGTGGCTCACACATGTGATCCTAGGACTTTGGGAAGCTGAGGTGGACAGACTGCTTGAGCTCAGGAGTTCAAGACCAGCCTGAGGAAAACCAAGACCCTGTCTCTAAAAATAGAAAAACTAGCTGGCTGGTGTGGCAGGCACCTGCTACATTGGAGGCTGAGGCAAGAGGATCACTTGAGCCTGGAAGTTTGAGGTTGCTGTAAGTTATGATGCCACAGCCCTCTACCCTAACCTGAGACTCTTGTCACAAACACACAAAAAAGTAATAATTAGATTTTAATGCTACCTAGCAGTGTAATTGACCATGTTAGTATTTTCATTTACTTCTCTCAATGTTTAAGATAGAACCCCAAAGAGAATATTCTAGTACTAATTTTTCATTCAATGCCTCTTAAGCACTGACAGTTTGCCAGGCTCTGTGCCAATTGATAATGGTATAAATATAAAAAGACAAGGTTGAGAAGTTTTATAAGATTCATGTATTCAGAAATGTGTTATTTAACATGGTGCTTCTTGTGGAAGAAGAAATATTTGGATTATGTTTAATAAACAAAAATTTTATGTTCTCTTTGTACCTATTAGAAAAATTAATGATGTTTTAAGTTCATGGAAGTTCAAGTATATTTACTAAAGACAAGTTATAAATATGAGGCATTGGTCTAGAGATTTATTTATTATGATAAGATAATTGTGTTAGTATCAGAATTTTTGTTATATGTAGTCCTATTCATTTGATTTTTCAAACATTGTACATAATTAGAATGCCAAATTATAGCATAGAATGATTATTTTCAGTTATGTGCTCCAAAACAAAAAATATTAATTTGAAACCATATTTGTTTTGAGGAAATCTTGAACATGAAGACATCAAAGTTTTAAAAGCTAAGTGGAATGGGGGGAGAATTTTTCATCTCTAGAAAAATTCTGTAATTATATTTTATCTCATAATGTGTACAAACAAACAAAAAGTACAGTGAGAACCTCAACAGTAGACTTGTATCTTAATATTAGCAACTAATAACTTGCCCACAACCTTTTGGAAAAATTTTTCTTTTTATATATTATTATAAAATTTCATACCACCATAAGGACTGATTGGAAATGTATATTTTAATTTAGTATTTGTTCATATTTATAGTTTTCTTTCTGTATTTAAAGCTTTAGGTCACTTAATAGTAAAGGAAATTCTATTAGGTTAGATTATACTAATTCATTTTTAAGTAATATTTTGTTGACATGCCCCTTTAATAAAGACACTCGTTAGAACTTTTATATTTGAGAACTATTATTTGCAGAACTAGATATCCAAAATCTACTTACTATGAAGAAAAGTGAAAAACCCACTTTTCACTTTTATCTTTGACAGATAAAAGAAAAAAAAAATCTTCAGAAACAAGGGAAGTCAAGTAAAATGACAATGGCCGTATTGTATTTTATGTATTTTATGAAGTCGGGAACAACGTAATGGTAAAATGCCACCAAACTTCATGTTACCCTATGGTGCTTTCTTTAAAAAGCATATTTAAATATTGTATAATTTCTTTTTCTTTCTTTCTCTTTCTCTCTCTCTCTCTCTTTTTTTTTTAAGAGTCTCACTATGTTCGCCTTTGGTAAGGTCCCGTGGCTTCACAGGTCACAGCAACCTCAAACTCTTGGGTTTAAGTGATTCTCTTGCCTCCCAAGTAGCTGGGATACAGGCACCTCCCACAACATCCAGTTATTTTTTTTGTTGTAGTTGTCATTGTTGGTTAGCAGGCCTGGGCTGGGTTGAAACCTGCCAGCCCCAGTGTATGTGGTTGGTGCTGAGCCTAAATATTGTATAATTTCTCCCAAAGATTTGTGATAGAAAAAGGTATTTCAGATGTGGACTTCTCCAGTGAGAGAATCCCCAAAGCGCATCTATTTACATTATACCTCTCATGTTCTATCGTGGGTTATGGGAGAAGCAGGTTCATAGCTTTTAAAAAATTGAAAACTTAGCACATCTAGCTATTAAACACTTAGAAAGCAAATTGTTGTCTGTGCACTTGCTTCACTAAGAAGACTCAGAGCAGTTGCTACAAAGAGGGAAAATTATTACTCACTTCTTTCAGTTCTCCAGGCAAAACCTTGTGCTGTTTTCTTGGTTTAACAGAATTAACCTTTCCCCTTGGAACACTTGATAGTTTTTGGTTAGTTCGGTATCTGTGTATCTTTTGTGATTAATAGCGTATTACTTCTGGAGGGTCCCTGTCAAGCTGACATGCTATGACCAGGCAGTAGGTTTCTCTTAAACTGGGTAGCAGAGCCTTGCTGGAAGACAACCTGCTCCTGATATCCCCACTTTGGGTGCTTGTGGTATAAGTATACAGTTGCTGCCCTGTCTGCTCATCCAGAGTCAGAGAACTTTACATGTGGAAGGGGATCTTATTCATTGTCTGCTCCCATTTTCTTCCCCTTCTGCTAGATAATCTAAGCACCCTGCTGCATGTCCTCAGATGGTATGGTGCAGGCTCTGCTCTATCCCATCCATTTAAATTTTAGAGGCTCTACTCCATAGTTCTTTCTTATACATATCTCCTATACAATTCTTCAAGTTCTATGCCTTCCTATTCTTTTCTTTATATAAAATTAAATAATATAGACAAGGAAGTGACCTAGGATTCAGAGGGCTGCCTCAGAACCCTAGGTCACTCCCTAGGAGGGATAGAGATGGGGAAGAAGCTCACAACCCTGAGCTAAGCTTATTCGGGGCTAGCCAGTGCACCCGGCGTCTTTATTCCCCATGACTCCAGTGACCTCAGGGCAGCACCCAGACAGCTGCCTGTGCTGTGTTCCTCCTCACTTCTGCCTCCAGTTACCCTGGCTCTTTCCCGCCAAGCCACCTCCATGCCTGACCATTACTTGATTTTTTTCTTCATTCATTTATTCATTCAACAGATACTTAGTAAAAATCTATCTAAAAGTGATGGAAAACGCTACGTTGGTGCTCATATAGAGCCCACTTTCCAGTAGGAAAGGTAGACAAAGAAATATATGTGAGGTCCAGATAAGTACTGTGATGATCACTAGAGTGGTATGTGAAGTTCATGGAAGAGCTTCCTGAGAGGAAGAAGTATTTAAGCACAGCCTTGAAGACGGTGAGGGGAAGCTGTGAACAGGTGGAAGGAATAGAAATGGCATTTCCTTCTTTCATCTTATGTGAAACAAAGTACAGGAACTTGTTTTCTCATGGATTGGTTTATCTGTCACACTATAAGAAGCCCATGATTCTTTTTTATAGCTCTCACATTCATACTTAGCACTAAAATGTTTGCTTCCAGGGGAGAAATTTACTCAATAGAAAGCACAGAATGGAGTTAAACTTCTGGTTAACATTGTGATTTTGTTTTACTCTGCTTTAGTGGAAAAATATTCTTATTTTTCCTTTATTGTTAACGTGAAGTATGAATCACTTCGTACTGAATAAGCCCCATTGTACCTTATATTAGTGAGATAAATTCTTCTAGTCTTTATTGTCAATTTAGAATTGTCCAATGCTGGCTTCTATCACATTGAGACCAATAATGACATAAATGCAACAAAATAATACTTATTTCTATTTCTATCCAGCCTTTCAGTCCCTATTACTCAGAGGAGGAAATTATTTTCTTGTTAGGTTTTCTCTAGCCTATAATTTTTTTTTATTTAATATTTTTAATACTCCTTAATAATTCCTGTTTTTAATTTTTTTCTTCTCAGGAGATCTGTCATCTATTTCCACACCTAGAATTTACTTTACAATTAATTCTGATATATACATAACAATAATTTCTATAAAGCATTTAATTTTGCTGCCTTCCTTTTATATTTTATAAAAGTTTTGAAACTGATTTAACCCAGAACTCCAAAAATAATAAGATAGCTTTGAACAATAGATTTGAACTCATGCAGAGTCAAATCGGTATTTCATATGAATCACCCCCTGCCCTCATGAGGTATTTCATATGAATCACCCCCTGCCCTCATGAGGAGTCTGGCTCTCAGGAGGCCTCCCTGCCCCTGGCTTCTGGTTGGGCTTAGTCAGTGGGAGGCACTGAAGGAGGCTGAGGGTGGGAGACAGCAAGGGTGGGTCTGAGGTCTGACTGTGGCAATGGTTCATACAGCCACAGATCTTTTTAGAAAGTGCCATTTCCACAACTCCAGCTTTCACTGGACTCTAGTTAACACTGTTTTTTCCCTTTCCTCTTCTATCCTAGAAGAGTTAATGGGTTCTTGCTGTTGTTGTCAGCCCCCTTGAGGTTACCTTAAACCCTGTCCACAGACAGTGTAATTCTTTCATTAAATCCTTCTCAGTTAAGCATTCTCTACCTTCTGTTGACATCACTTAAAGAAAATAATGCTATGTTCATATTTTTGTTATAAACAATTTTCTAAAATTTAACAGAAATCTGTATTTATCAGAAACACTAAAAATGTGCAATTTAAAGTAAGCATTTATTAAACTCCAATGATAGTTCTAGCAATTATAGTTTTAATTTGATGTTTATACAACTGCTCCAGATACATGCCAAAGTTACAAATTAAATTCTCGGTCAGGCTTTGCTATAACCTTGGACTCTATCTAGTTATTTGAACCAATTGGCAATTTATAAAAAAAGAAAATACACATTCAAATAAAATAAGAGTGTAAACTGAAAAAAGAGAAAAAAACTGTCAAGTACTATATGTTATGTGGATTTTACAATGGACCAGCTGCTTCCATAATAAAACTGATACCTCCTTTTAGATATAGATATTGGAAACTTAAAGGATTTCTAGAACTACAACTCTTTCCATACCTAGAGCATAAATTAAGGTGACATTGGCTTCCAAATGCCAATTTTCTTCAGCCATATGCCAATTAACAAGTTTATATCATGCCAAAGTAAATAATGCTGATTTATTTCATCTGTAAGCATTGTATTTTGGTTCCTATATACCTTTTAAAAGGTTCTGCTTTAAACAAAATTTTTTGAGATTAAGTTTTCTTGCTCATCTATGAAGCCTATTTTGGTATACTAGAGTCATTTGTAATCTTTCTCTAGGGTACAGACCATAGAACTGAGCTAGAGGTGAACCATCTTAATTATTAATTCTCTCTATTGCTTTCTTGTTTGCTCTATTGTGCGTACCTCATTCTAAAGGCCATGCAGCACCCAGTACTGGAGGGCAGTGTTTCAGTGTGAGCAAATTACTGGAGTTTTCTAAAGAAGTATAATCTAATTCTTTTTTCTAACCCTTCCTATATTTAAACTTCTTGTTGCCTTTATTATTTCCTTGTCTTTAGTGGACTTCTGTTAATTTCCATGACTTGAGCTTATAGTGATATCTGATACATAGATTGGGTAATGCAACACTAAATATGTTTACTTAAAAATGACAGCCTTAAATGTTCATATCCTCCACCCCTGCCCCCAAAATTCATAGTAACAAGGCCAACACCAGCATTTTTCCTTTCTTTTAAAAAAAATAAAGGTTTCAACTAGAAATGTTATTTTATTGTTTTTAAGCCAATTATTTTAATATCTCATCTAACTTGGTTTCTAGGGTTTTTGAGGGTGCTGTTTCCCAATACCCCACTTCTCTTATGGTTGTCCTTACACTGAGGCATAAGTTTGCAAAACAAATCCTCAGAATGTTTCTGGGAAAATATTTTGAATTGCATCATACTGCTGACTAGCAGTGTAATTGAACATGTTGGTATTTTCATTTGTTTCTCCACATTAATTTTTATGCTAAAGATAGAACTCCATAGAGAATATTCTAATACTAATTTATTTATTTAATGCTTATTAAACACTGACTATGTTCAGTCTCTATACTAGTCAATGAGGATATAAAGATGAAAAAAAAGGTTGAGTACTTTTATAATATTTATGTGTTATGATGGTTCAAATTATTTCACACAGTGCTTTTATTGAAAAAGGAAATATTTGGTACCTGTTCAGTAAACAGAATTTTGTATTCTCTTTGAATCTATTTGATAAATTAATAATATTAGTTTTAAATTCATGGTTAGGTTCAATTTAAGAATATTTACCAAAGACAAATTAGAAATATGGGGCCCATTGAGTTTGGGACTTATTTCATTATTGTAATATGGTTATATCATTTAGAATATGCATTTGTTATACATGGGCATATGACTAGATTTTCTTTTTTTTTTTTTTTGCAGTTTTTGGCTGGGGCTGGGTTTGAACCTGCTGCATCCAGCATATAGGGTTTGGTGCCCTACTTCTTTGAGCCAGAGGCACCGCCCATGACTTGATTTTTAAATTATTGTACATGACTTGGATGATAAATTACAGTGTAAAATAATTATTTTCAGTTATGCACCCCAAAATGTGAAGTCATGTGTGTTTTGAGAAAATTTTCAACATGAAGATGTCTAAGTTTTAAAAGTTGCATTGAGTAAAGGATTATGGGTAATTTTCCCCTTTGGACAATTTTTTTGTAATCCTATATTTTCCTGATATATACAAACAAACAAATAAAAAACATAATGAGAGCTATAGGTATAGACCTCATACCTCAACATTAGCAACTACTAATCTACCCAGAGATTTTAATAATTTTTTTGCATGAGTTATGATAATAATCACTATTGTAACACCTTAAGAGCTGTCAATAGTTTGTTCATATTTTTAGTATTTAAATGTTTGCATATTTAAAGACATTAGGAAACAAAGGAAATTCTAGTTAAGGAAGTTGTATTAGGTTTGATATTTAAAAACCTCTTAACATTAATTTATTTTTAAGTAATGCTTTGTTGCTATGTACCTTTAATAAATAAAGCAATTAGAACTTTCATATTAAAAAATTGTCTTTTGTAAGAACTGGCCACTCTAAATGCACAACTCTAAAGAAAGGGGAAAAAAAGGTCTGCTTATTGTAACAGATAAAGGCGAAAGGACAAGTAACCTTGAGAGAGAAGGGATGTAAGATAAAATAATTATGGTGATGATTTTGTTTTCTTTATGTATTTTAGTGGGGGAAAAACTACTATAGGGGAAACAAAATTGCTTCCTTCTACCCTTCTGGGTTCTTTGGCTGGTCTTTGCATTGAATCAACATAAAACAGATTAACAGGAGAAAAATAATTGTAATTATGAATGTATGCACGAGAGTCCCACAAAAATGAGGCTCCAGGAAGTAGCCAGATGACTGAGACATACATTATCTTGAACTAGGAGAAAGGAACAGAGGTTTGGGGTTGTCTGGAGTGGTGGAGGTTGTAGGAAGGTGAAAAGAGGAAATGTATGGTCAATAAAGGCCAATTTTTTATGCAGGTAAATCTTCAGGTGATAAAAATTGTCTGGCGGTAGCCTCCTTCTTGGTGAAAATAGATACATAGTACATTTACTAAAGAAAGTTTCATTTATGAATGTAATTTTATTTACAAAAGGAGAAATTAGTTGAGAGAAGGTAAAGAGTTTTTCCTGCATCTGCTGGTTCTTGATTTCTTTTAGCTCAAAATACCGTATATACTCGAGTATAAGCTGAGTTTTTTCGGCACAAAATTTGTGCTGAAAAACCCGAACTTGGCACAAATTTTGTGCCGGAAAAAACTCGGCTTATACTCGAGTATATACGGTAATCAATATGCCAAAGTGGTATCACTCATCAGTGCTTGGTGGTAAAATGCCATCCATTTTTTTAAAAAGTTTAAATATGATATAATTTACCCAAAGCTTTAGGACAGGAAATGAAATATTTCAGATGTGGACTTCTGCAGTGAGAGGATCCCCAAAGCATATCTACTCAATCTACATCCCTCATGTTCTTTCATGAGTTGAGATGTAGTGGGGGAAGGAATGGAAGCAGGTTCACAGCTTTAACAAATTGAATGAGAACTTAGAGCATCTAATTACTAATCACTTAGAAATCAGATTGTGCACTTCCTTCACCAAAGGGACTCAAAGCAGTTGCTACAAAAGGGTAGGTTATTACTCACTTCTGTCAGTTTTTCTTTCTCCAGGCAAAACCTGTGCTATTTTCTTGGCTTAACAGAATTTACCTTTCCCCTCAGATCACTTGATATAGTTTTTGCATAGTTCAGTATCTATGTATCTTCTATGATTAAAAGTGTATTTCCTCTGGAGAGTCCCTGTCATGCTCAAGTTCTGTGACTGGGTAGTAAGTTTCACATTCTTCCTAAATCTGAGCAGCAGAGTATTGGTGGAGGATACTTTAGATACTTCATTTAGGATAATGGTCTCTGATTCCATTCAAATTGTTGCAAAAGGCATTAATTCATCTGTTTTTTATGGCTGAGTGCTATTCCATGATATAAGTACACCACATTTTGTTAATTTACTCATTAATTGATGGGAACTTGGGTTGATTTCATATCTTTGCAATTGTGAATTATCCAGCAATAAACATTTGAGTGCAGTTGTCTTTTTTTTTTTTTTTTTTTGAGACAGAGTCTCAATCTGTAAACTTGTTTACAGTCCTGTAGCGTCATATCTTATAACAATCTCAAACTCTTGGGCTCAAGAGATCCTCTTGCCTCAGCCTCTCACGTAGGTGGGACTACGAGCACCTGCTACAACGCCTGGCTAGTTTTTCTATTTTTTAGTAGAGACAGCATCTCACTCTTGGATCAGGCTGGTCTCAAACTCTTGAGCTCAAGCAATTCACCTGCCTCAGTCTCCCAAAGTTCTAGGATTACAGGTGTGAGCCACCATGCCTGGTTGCAGGTGTCTTTTTGATAAAATGATTTCTTCTCCTTTTGGTAAATACCCAGTAATGTGATTGCTGGATTGCTATTCTCCATTCTTTGAGGAATCTCCATACTGTTGTCCATAGAGGTTGCACTAATGTGCTGTCCCATGAACACTGTGTAAGCATTGGTTTCTCTCTGCAGCCACACCAGCATCTATTGTTTTTGAACTTTTAAATAAAAGTCATTCTAATCGAGATACGGTGATATTTCTTAGTGGTTTTAATTTGGATTTCCCTGATGACTGGTGATATTAAACATTTTTTCGTATGTTTGTTGGCCATAAGTGTCTATTTTCTTTTGTGAATCCTCTGCTCATGTCTTTTGACAACTTTTAAAGGGGATGTTTAATTTTTTTCTTCCTGATTTGTTTGAGTACTTTGCAGATTCTGATTATTGATCTTTTGTCAGATGTATAGTTTGGTAATATTTTCTCCCATTCAGTAGGATGATGATTTGATCTGTTGATTATTTTCTTTACTGTGGAGCTTTTTAATTTTATCAAGTCATATTTATTTATTTTTGTGGTTGCTATGCTTGCCATTGGGGTCTTTTTCACAAATTCTTTATTTAGGTTGATTATCTGGAAGAATTTTTTCCTACATTTTCTTCTAGAATTCATATGGTTCCATGCCTTACATTCAAGTCTTTTATCTACCTTGAATTAATTTCTGTGAGTAGTGAGAGATATGGATCCTGTTTTATTCTTCTGCATGTGGTTATCCAAATTTCCCAGCATGACTTACTGAACAGGGCTTATTTTCCTAAGCATATATTGTTTGCTTTGTCAAAGATCAATTAGCAGTATGTAGATGGTTTTATACTCATATCTGGGTTCCTCATTCTATTCTATTGGTTTATGACTATTTTTATGCCAATAACATAGCAGCTTAGTAAAGAAACAGAAACATCAGGCAGCACCTGTGGCTCAAAGGGGTAGGGTGCCGGCCCCATATGCTGGAGGTGGCGGGTTCAACCCAGCCCCGGCCAAAAACTGCAAAAAAAGAAAAAAAGAAAAAGAAATAGAAACATCAGCATAAACTACAAGCTAGTAATGGAATCTCTGAACCCAAGAGAAAATAATAGAGAAGAAAAAATTAAGACTGTTAATTCTGTTGCTGTATGATTTTTATTTTGAGAAAGCACATATCATTTGTTGCTAAGTAAACAAATCAGTTTAATATTGAAAGTTCTTAATAAATTATGTAGGAAACTTCTTTGAGGTATGATAATAAGCAAATAGTGTTAGAATAATTTACACTTACCTTATTGACATTTTATAGCAACATTAACTGTTAGACTTTATTTTTTAACCCATATCTTTTATAATGAGTATGCTAAAAATCAACAGGGGGTATCAGAAACCTTCTAAATTTATTTCATATTATAAGAGATATCCTTGTTCAAACCAGCTATTTCTTGTTATTGTGTAAATAGTGTGTGTGTGTTAGGGGGGAAGGATTTTGTTCATCTCCACTCTACTCACTGAGGGATGAAATGAAAATGGCTAGGTAAAATCTTATTATTATAATGTTGCAAATCATTTGGAAAACCTAGAAATTGTTTTAATAAAGGGACATGTCAGTAATACTAAGTGATAGCTAATTTTTACTGATTGTTTGTTAAATGACAGTCACTAGTGTAAGCATTTTGTGTATTCTCTTATTTCATTTCATTATAACCCAGTAAGGAATCTATCGTTCCCACTTTACAGATGAAACTGAAGCCCAAGAGGTTAAGTAGCTGGCCTAAAGTCACACAACTAATATATAGGTAGAACTTAGATTCATACCAGGAAGTCTGAGTACAAAATTTGAATACTTGCCTCTTTCTGGTTCAAATATTTATTCATAAAACATATATAAAAATTGAGATATTCTATAATGAGAATGTGACTTACCTTAAAGAATTTGGCTTCTGCTTAACCATAGTATAATTTGTATGAATAATCATGTTATAATTGCACAGTAATGATATAGTGAATAGGAAGTGTGAGTAGAAGCTTTGAGACAGAATTTAGGATAAGCTGTGAAAATAATAAGTACATGCTTCCAGGGATTTATGGTCAATGGCAATTTATTTATATGACTATATTAACCCCAAGTGTTAATCAGAATTTTGATAATATCTTTATTGGGATCATCTATAACAAGTTGACAAGTGTACCTAATTTATACCAAGAGTACCTCTCTGGGGTAGTTCTGAGGACACCAGTAACATAAATTTAAATGGAAAAAAACCCAAGGGCACAGAAAAATCAAGAGATTTGTCTCAAAAGGTTCAGCATGATTAAAGCTTGTTTTGATTAAACACGAGTTCCCCAGTGCTGTTATTCTAAAATATCTGCCACCTCAAAGTTTCCCCTGAAGGTCTCACATTACAAATGTCAGTGCTCTAAGAGGTGAGTCTAGTGCTACTTGGGCCAAGCCAACTGATCACCTTTGTGCACCCTCGCAGGTAGAAGACTAGCCTCAGATTGTCCAACTGAGAGGGAATGCCCTTCCCCTTCTGCCTGGCAGCCATGAAGGAGGCGAGTTGCATCCAAATTACCTGTGGGGCTTCGACAAACACCCCCTTCCCACATTCTACAGAGAACTCAAGTCACCAACATCAAGGTGTTTTGGCTTGCCAAAACTTTAAGGACAGCTGAACTAGGTAAAGCATGAATATGGGGCGGTGCCTGTGGCTAAACAGAGTAGGGCACCGGCCCCATATGCTGGAGGTGGCGGGTTCAAACCCAGCCCTGGCCAAAAACTGCAAAAAAAAAAAAAAAAAAAAAAGCATGAATGTGATTGAACATATCAGGACACCTCTGGGGCTAGCTGCCTTTTTTCTTGGTTCATCCACAGGGAACGGTTGGCCTTATTCCTGCTTCAAGGCCTCAAACCTGGCCTTTTGCTCTGGAGGACAGTTTCCAAAATATGTGCCACTCATTGCAGGGTGCTGGGGAGAAAGCAGAGCTGGATCTATACCAGGTCATCACTGCTCTGACCATAGACTCTAAGAAATGGCCAAAATGTCATAGCTCATTATATCTGACAAACTGGTTTCATGGAATTTTCTAATATGAAACCAAAGCATGCTACTCTTGGGAGAAATATTTTGATAATTTAGATGAAATTAGTATTGCAGTATTTTGTGACTTTCTTTTCTTATCTTACCTTTTATATCCCAGGCAATGTTTGTGGACATTTGGCTGTTTCCTGTTCGACCCCCAAAAACCAAAAGCCATAAATTACAATTTCTTCAAAGATGAGTAATCTTATTTTGATTTAACACAAATCAAAATGATATTGCAAAAGTTCCCTCAAATCAATGATTTTTTGTATATGTTAATGCGTTAAGCATACACAAACATTTAACCATTTGAGTCAAGTTTTTAAGGTTTTTTATGGCTAATGTTAATTCAGAAAAGTATTTTTCTGGCTAAGGATAATCATTTCTCATAGAAAACCGTGCTACTTTGATATGTAGGGTAAAGAAACCTTATATGCAAAAAGAGCTCCTATAATCCCCTTTACTGAAATTTGTTTATTTTCTGACAGCTGAGTATTATATTAGTAAATAGAACTTTTTAAAGATGTGGTCATTTTATATGTTGAAGACATTTTAGAAATCTTCACTTGACTGGAGATGTAAAAGCAGCCCAGCTGTAGATTTGACTCAGCACCATTTTCCTTTCATGGCTACATTTCAGCTTGCCTTTATGCATATTATTTTTAAGCCTTAAGAGGTAGGGGCTTAAGTGGGGCTACTGGGTACCTTTTACAGGTTGAGAAAGCTACAGCTTAGAGGAGTACCATGATAAGATCAGGTAACCTGAAGAAGTGACTGAAGAAGCCTGAGTTAAAGATCTGGGTCTCTCTGGCTACAAATGCACAAAGTTCAACTTGATTTGGTGAACTATGGAATGCCAGGGAGAATAAACATTATTTGTAAAGAGATAGCAAGAATGATGTGGTAGTGCTCACATTCTGCCCTTGGACCCTATGTGGGGGAACAGAGCCCAGGAAGAAAGGTCTCCAGCCCCACAGCCTGCCTCTGTGACTCTGCCTAAGGCCATCATGTTTGACCCCTCCTGTGATCTGTGAGATTTTGAAATTAGTCCAGCGTTAGGCTGCCTTGGTTAATTCTGATAAAGGTGTCAACATCCTATGACTCTGTGTTTCCTCAATGCCTATCTGACCCCAGAGGCATTTTCCTAGTACTTCTGGCCACATTGCACTGACCTTCCTGAGTATTTTACATTTCAGGGCCCTGTCTTTATGAATTTGACTTCCCTAGGAGCCTCATATAAATGAAATTACATGACATTTGTTATTTGTGGTAACTTATTTCACTTAACATAATGTCTCCAATTCTTCCATGTTGTAGAATGTGTCAGAATTTCCTTTTGTTTCTAAGAGGCTGAATAACATTTCATTATATGTATAGGGCACATTTTGTCTATGCAGTCATTGCTGATGAACACTTGGGTTGCTTCTGCCTTTTGACTGATGTGAATAATGCTACTGTGAATGTGGGTGTATAAATATTTATCTGTTCAAGTCTCTTCTTTCATTGCTTTTGAGTATACAATCAGAAATGGAATTGCTGGATCATATGTTAGTTCTATGCTTAACTTTTTAAGTAATCACCAGACCGTTTTCCACAGTAGCTGCACCATTTTTCCTTTCCATCAGTAATGCAGAAGAGTTTCAGTTTCTCCACATTCTCACCAATAGTGGTTATTTTCTGGTTTTATTTGTTTGCTTGATTATTTTGGATAATAGTGTCCTAATGGGTGGGAAATAGTGAATTTAAAATTTTTATTGTATAAATTGTGTCCATCTTTTTCTTTATGTTTTCTGTCTTCCTTGAAAAGATCTTTGCCTCCCTAAGGTTGTCATTTCATTTGGTACATTTAGGGCTTTAATTCATCTTGGGTTCATTTTCTATTTGATTTTAGACTGGAGATGCTGATGGTCTCCCTCTGAACTGAGAGCCAGAGATGCCAGTGTCATACCTGATAGCTCATGCATTTCCTTTCTATCACACTGTCTTTTCTGTGGCTCTCCCCACAGTCCCAGGGCCAATACTGAACTAACCTTATATCTTAGCTTGCGTTTCAGTACTATCAAATTAGACTTTCAATTTCAGCAAAGAAATCAATGTGAATAAACAGCTCATAATAAAAAAGGCATCTGATATTAAGATTTAAACATTAAGGAGGATTGCAAAAGAAAGTTTTATAGTATAGAATTTTAATTATGTTTTTGTTTATGCTTCTCAGTTTTACCTCTCTTTCCCTATCTGTGGCTATTCAGTTTGGGTTTTTATTTAGTATTATATTGAAGGAGTGAGTGTTGTTACAGGGATTAAATGGCAGCAGACCTAAGATTTATTGGTTATGGCTGGATCATGCTGACCTTTCTGTAGAACTCTTAGATCCATATAAAGTAGAACATGACAGCATGTAAAAATAATGATGTTTCCAGTGCAGGAATTAATGGTTATTTATCATAATCATGAGATGACATATTATTTTTGGGATCATAAGGGAGCATGAATGTGGGAAGTATTATTTCCCAGAAATGGATAACTAAAGAGTAACTTCTTTCCATAATCCACTGTTTTATATTAAAATGAGGTTTAAATAGGACATTTCTAATTTAAAAACTTGCCTAAAATTATTTAGTATTGGAAGGAGAAACCTGCCCCATGAGTCCTAAGCTCAAGACTTCTTCAAGCCTTCAAGCTTTTGGAGGCTTTGCCCACAATCATATGGCAGTACTGGAATTTGAACCCAAGTCCATGTGACTCCAAAGTCTGTGCTCCTTCCATTAGCAAAAAGGTGTGGAAAGGTGAGCATGTGCCTCAGTGAGGACAGGAGACTGGAGCCCAGGGGAAGACTGCCAGGCAGTGCGTGAAGCTAGAGAGGTAAATTGGGATAGGATTTTAAAGGCCATGTCCTGTCTGGGAGTTAAAGAACCATTAAAAGTTTTTAAGCAGGATCAATTTGGAGAGAAGAATCTGGAATAACGTAAAAAGTGGATTAGAAGAAGAGGAAACCAATAACAGAGAACACAAATTTGCAATATTGTCAGTAGTCCTATTGATGGTAATGATAATCTGAACAGGAGCAGGGGCCACGGGCAGGAGACTGGGTTTCAAGAGATACATAGGGACATTTTGGTAAGATTTGGCTGTCCATTTCCCAGTGAAGATGCCCAAAAAGGCTGTTGGAAATATGAGTCTATCACTAAAAAGAGTTTTAAGATGGCGGTTTAGATTCAGAAGTCATCAGCAAGAGATAGTAGTTGGAGCCTGGGGGGTGATTATGTTTCCAGGAACTGAGAAGACATAAAGGAGAAGACATTTTAAAAGGAAATTCTGGGGCACATTGAGCAAATACAGGATTTCACTGGAAAAGGTCGCAGTGCTCGGCTTTTTGGGGGCTGCCTTTTCCCTTTCCTTCCTAGTCATGGGAAGGAGCAAGACTTGATCTTCTGGAAGACCTTCTCTAGCTTCCCTGTCTTCCCCTGCCTTGGGCTCATGCACTAATTTTCTTACAGAGTCAAAAGCTGGGCCTGATCTTTCACAGGGCCCTTGTCTTGGAGCCCTGAACCCACACTTGTGTGGCAGGGCAGAGAAGGCCTTCACTTGAGAAATCTTAGAAGGTAGACTCTAAGATTACGGTCATTGTTTGGTTGCTCCAAGTTATTTCTCTGAGGACTTAGATACAGTAAGGAGAAGAAGTCATAGGAGCCTTGGGAGGCTTAATGATACTAGTGACTGGTGGTCACTGGAATCATATAAGGGGATAGGAGGATGAAATGCTGGTGAGAAATTGAAGGCAGTGAGTATGTCAGCTCTTTCAAAGCAATATAAACAGAATAGTTCAGGTTAGCCTGTAACCCAGTTCAATTTAGCTCATTAGGTGAATTTTGATAAAATTCTTGCATTAATTATATAGAAAGCTAAAGGTTTTAAGATGGCAATCACATATCCTGTCCACTCTACCCCTATTTTCCATATTGACTTGATTAAGGCAAGTTGACTTAATGTGGACTACAAGGTTGGGCTTTGGGGCAGGAAGGCTTGATTTTGAATCCCAGATATTACCACAGGGACAATCAAGGAAATAATACCTTCCTTGGCAGGTAATACTGATTAGATTGCTTAACATCCATTCCACTCCAATTCCCTTATCACATGCCTGCCTATACAGAAGCTGGAAAACCAAAGACAAATTTGCTAGGCTCCCTTGCAGCTGGTTTTACATCTGACCTGATTCTGCCAACCAGCCACCCACCCCCCCTTCACCCCCCCCGCCCCTGAAGGAGACTTGAGAAGTGGGAGAAGGTAGTGTAAAGCTTTGAGAAGACATTATTCTTATAAGCACTGCAGTGGAAGTAATTGATATTTTGGAAGTAGTGGAGGGAGAGTTTTAGTATTTGGTCCTGAGCCTCTGTGGCAGTAGGCAATAGCTGTGGTTTCCTCTAGGAGAGTCCTGTGTCCTAGCTGATCATTTCTCCTGGCTATATTGTTCTTGATAGTGTAGAAAGTAAACTTACTTCTGTGGTTCCCCCAGAAATTCATAAGCTGCCAAATATCCTGCAATAAATCTTGTTCTGTTTAAACTACTGTTAGAATGGATTGTCTGCAACTCATAGACTAATCTCATAGGATTTTTTCATAGAAAAGTCAGTATACTGCATGTAACTAGCATGGTAGTTAGTACACGGTAAGAAGCCACATTATTTTTATTAGTGTATCAGCTACCATAATAAAATAAAAACAAGCATTCTGCAATTTCTTAAAGATTTTCTGATTTTATTTTTTTGAAGCATATTTTTGTTTTAAGATTCTGAGGTCTAAGTATAACAGAAGTCTTACTTTGTGTACTATTGAGATTGACTTACTGAGACATTAACTAGCAAACTAAGAAATCTGTACTCTTTAAAATGAAGAAATCTAGGATAATTGAAAATACTCTTATTGTTTTTACTTAAGTTTTGGAATTGTCTTCAACTTCAATTAAAAGTGTTAATAATGTACCAGATACTATTAGGAGCTGTAGCTTTAATAAATTTTAGATAATGATTGAGACGCTCGTGATCTTTTGTGATTTTCTTTCTTACCTCTATCATCTGTTCATCTTATTGGCAGCTTCTGATCTTTTTGGAAAAAGTCTGAATATTTTGAAATCTATAACTTAATATACAGGATTTTTGTCAAGCATTTTTGCTTATGGCAACCTTATTGTTTATGATAAGATGTATATACTGAGAGTAAGAATGGATATAATTGTGTTGTAATCTTTACTGGAAGATAGTAATAAGATGCTTTCAGCAAAGCTTTTAAGTCTCTGAATAATACTACAATTTTGTTTTATGCAAATATTTTTAAAAGTCATTGATTAACAAGTGGTCTTTTTAAAGAAAAAGCTTCAATTTATTACTCATTTCCTCATCCAGATTCTTCCAAAACTGCTTAATAGATATTGAACATTTAAAATATCTATAGAACGATTTAAAGTTCAATACCCCTTGCCACAGTTTTATTACGGCTGCTGTTAGTTTGTTTTTTGTTTTTACCCAAACAACTGATTTTGCTTTTGATTTAGACAGTATTAATAATGTCTCTATTAATTTAACAAAAGCATAGATACATATAAAATATTCTTTTCTGATAAAAACAAAACATCTTTTGTACCAGGACATGTAGAAATAATAACTCTTTGGCGTTGTTAAATTAAGCAGGATAAAAACAAAACTTTTTATCACATGTGAATATATTATGCATAAATTAAAAGACTACTTGAAACTAAAACTGATATTTTTCTCAGGGTTAGCCTAATTATTTCTCAAAAATAGGGAAGGTTCCAATTAAAATGAGATTAAGATTACAGTTAGGATCTGCTACATAGTCACTAACTTTGTGTTATACAAATGTTTTATGTGTCCAAATGAAAGTTAATCATTTTTCCTTTCCAATACTTTGTCAGACCTCATCTGACATAATGATTTTCTGGTTCTGCTCTGGTGTTGCAACACTTTCTTTTGTTGTTGTTGTGTTCTACACAAGCCCCCAAGTTGTTTGGGAATTGCATAATATAAAAATACGTAGGAACTCTTATGGCTTCTGGGAAGGATTTTCCAAGTTATCTGAAAAAGAAGAAACTTCATCTTTTGTGACTATCAATGTGATAAGAAATTGATGTGCCTCTCATTTCATGATAAGAGGCTAGTGACAATACTGAGTACATTCTTTGGCCTTCAAACATTGTTGGAAACTGATTATAGGAAGAAACAGCCTGTTCAATTTGAAAAACCAACAGTTTTTTTCAAATACACAAAGTTTATGGGAAGAGCAAATAGAACTGATCAATACTATGGATGTGAATTTACAAGGAGGTCCTACAAATGGTGGAAAACATTGTTCTTCCGGCTGATGGAAGTTGCAGTTGTGAATAGCTACATCCTTTATCTAATGGTAAGAAGGAGAGTGGAGAAAAAGTGCTAACACCTCTTTCTTAAAGGAGAAATCTCATTATTCAGCTTGTAAGCAATGTTTGGAACAGAAATTCAAGAAAGAGGAGAAGATCCTCATCTTCTGACACTGAGGAAAGGCTAAATGGGAAGATGCATTTTATAATGCAAAATGAAAAAAAAAATCAACAAAGGATTGCATGGTTTTCAGGAAAAATGAGAAAGGTGGGAGGAGAGAAACATTTTCAACTGTGAGATATTCAAGAGGAAGCTTGGACTTCATGCTAGAGATTACTTCAAGAAGTATCACACTAAAAAATTATGAACAAAAATAGACAAAACACTTTAATTATTTTATATAGCCTATAATAGATAATATCATCAGGTGAATTCATACTTATGTTTTTCTCATTTTGAAACTATAGGATAATTATCAGTAATCCACCAACTTCTTTCCCACCCAAAATAAATAAGAGCTGGGGAGTATGTGGGTGTCAGAAAAATTGGATTGGAAAGGGTAATTAATACTGTATTAAGAGGAAACATATTAAATGATCTGTGGATCTTTATGTAATTGTCCGTTTGGAAATTCAAGAGATTGACAAATTACTGAGGTCAGTTAATTTGTGACTGTCCTTAATATTTTGTAAACAAAGAAAAAGAGGAATGAATATACACAAGAACGAGCAAATGTAACAGTTACACATGAAAGAGGTTAGACCTTGGTTATTCTATGTACAATTACTTTTGATAAGCTAGTTCTCTTTTATTATGTTCTCTTTAAAGTGAACTGTGGTTCTCCCAGTTGTTATACTAGCATCAGATAAGCCTGTGAGATCCTCAGAATGTGAAGTCATAAGCAGGAACATTTAATTTCAAATTGTTCTATAAAGCAGTATCAAAAGAAATAGAGATAAAATTACAATAGAGGGTGGAGACAAGATGGCTGACTGAAACCAGCTTTCCACGGAGGCTCCCGTCCAGAAGGAGAGTTAAAGGACAAAAATTTAGCAAGTAACCTGGTGGATTTGAGCTGCACTAAGAGAGAAGGTTGAAGAATGCCCATCAACCCAGCTGAGGTGAGCTGTGACCACAAGGATACAAACGAAAGGTATAAAATCCATCACCAAGCAGACGGGAGTCCCCTCCCCCATGAGAACAGCTTGGAGGGTCCCACAAACAAATGGGCAGAGTTCAAAGGTCCTCCCACTACACTCCATGGGAGAGACCCTCTAAAAACTGGACCTGCCTCCCCTACTAGGGAGCCTTGGTGTTCTCCTGCCAGGCATAAAACTGTATAAAACTGTATATACTCTCTACCTGCAACTCTGAGCTCCCAGCACTCCCCTCCACTCTCACTCTGAGGTCTGAAGGCCTGTCCCCCAGAAGTCCAGATTCTTGGGTGATTTCTCGAGGGGTATGGACAGTGCCTAAACTGCAGCTGGTCAACGCTGACTCTGGGGCACGGGAGCGAGGAGAGGACAGTTGGCTGAGAGGGAACTACACCAAGCTGGAGCAGTTCCCTGAGGCACGTCTTTTAGCGGAATTATGGCCAGGCATAAAACTGTATATATTCTCCACCTGCAACCCTGAGCTCCAACACTTCCCTCCACTCTCACTCTGAGGTCTGGAGGCCTGTCCCCCAGAAGTCCAGA
>CAUYPK010133257.1:0-14011 GCA_963574355.1 Loris lydekkerianus
ATGATTCGCTCACCAGGAAGGAGCCAGTTGAATCAATACTCTCCCCATCCAATGATTTGGGCCCTTGAAATAGGATGAGAAATGTTAGGTAGTAAGTTAGAAAATAGGCCTCCTAAGAAATAAGGACAAGGGTATCTCTGCGTACAAAAATAAAATTGAACTTTCATACTGTATATAGAAATAAGCTCAAAATACAAAAACATTTAGTGGAATGCCAGAAACTATAGAAGTTCTATAATAAAGCACACAAAACCATGTCTTTGACATTAGCTTTGGTAATGATTTTTTTATATGTATCACACCAACAATTACAACCAACAAAACCATAAACAAGTAAGACTATATCAAACTAAAAAGCATCTACACAGAAATGGGAAGAAAAAACACATAAAACAGTAACTAAGGGATTGGGAAAATATATATCTGATGAATGTAATATGTATAATATATGAGGACCTCAAGCAACAAGAGCAAAAAATTTAATCTGACTTAAAGTGTGCAAAGGCCTCAGTAGGTATGTCTCCAAAGACATAATAGTGACCAACAGGTTCATCAAAAGATAATCAGCATCCATTATGCATCTGGAAAATGCAAGTCAAAGCACAATGAGCTAACACCTCACAGTTATAATGACTGCTATAAAAAGTCAAGAGCTAATGATATGTTGGCAAAGAGGAGGAGAAAAGGAAACTCTGGTACAAAGTGGGAATATAAATTGATACAGCCATTATACAGAATGGTGCCTGTCAGATATTAAAAAAAGAAGCACCAATATTGAACAACAACAAAAACCAGAAGTCCCATTCAGTTCTCTCATCTCACTTCTGGGTATGTATCCAGAGGAAATGAAATCAGTAACACAAAGAAATATCTGCTCATATATTTATACCAGGTTATTCACATTATATAATATTGTCCAGTCATAAAAAGGGGCAATTCTGCCATTTGTGACCACACGGATCGATGAACCAGATGGAAATTATGGTAACAGTTATCCAAAATAGACATACAACTACTGTATAATCTGAGCTATTAGTGGAACGTAAAAAAGTAAAGATTATAGAAGTAGAGAGTAGAATGGTGTTTACCAACAGTGGGAGGTGATAAAAATTGGGAAGTATTTTTCAAAGAGTATAAACTTTTGTTTACATGATGGATATAATGTACATCCCTGTGAATGTAATTAGCAGTACCATGTGGAACACTTGAGATGAAGTCATACTCCCAACTCGAATAAGAGCATAAACCTTAGGTGCTCTTGTCCTCTAAAATCTGGCCACTGTGTGACGTGATGGATGTGTTAAGTTCATTGTGTTAATCATTACACAATGTATACATACATCAAGTCATAAAACTGTACACCTAGAACACATAAAATTTATACTTGTAAATATTTCTCATATCAGGAGAAGAGAACTAACAAACAGGTAAACATAGGACACATTCTCACTCATCTGCACACTCAGCCAAACACAACCATAAACTGATAATGACTAAAGCATAAGGTAACTGTCAAAATGTTACCATGTGCTGGACAATGTTCTAAGCTCCCCTGATGTCATTTTAAGTTAAGAACACTACATGGAAAACACTACAGCATTCAACTCTTGTACACGTGTGGAAATTGTGCATATAAAGTTGAAATGTCTAATCTTAGTTCAGGGTAGGAAAAAGAAAATTGTTAATGTAATGCATATTATCACAGATTTTAAAATAAATAATAATTAAATAGCTAATTAAATATGTAAAATATCATTGTATATATATGTATGTCTTTATAAATGTATTATACACACACACACATATATATATAAATAAAATTTTCTTTTTATTTTTTCTTTTTGAGACAGAGTCTCACTTTCTCACCCTTACTAGAGACCCATGGCATCACAGAACACAGCAACCTCAACATCTTGGGCTCAAGCAATTTTCTTGCCTCAGCCTCCTGAGTAGAGACTGGGACTACAGGTGCCTGCTACAATATCTGGCTATTGTTAGAGATGGGAGTTTGCTCTTGCTTACGCTGGTCTCCACCACCTGAGATCAGCAATCTACCCACCTCAGCCTCCCAGACTGGTCATTTAATATGTAATTGAAAATAGAACCTTTGTAATTTGATGAAATTACAGAGTCTCAATTTATACAGAATCATCTCTGAAACCTCCATAATTTTAAAAATGAATGAAACAGAAAAATATCTGACACCTGTCTACTGTATTCCTGGGACTACTGAATCAATATCACAATGTGAATTCCATGTTGAATTTTGACATGGGCCAAAAACAGAACTTAAATATTGCTTAGCATAGAAGTTGTCAGAGATATGCAAAGATTTTCCCCAGGACCCACAGAGGAGGAGTAGACCACAATCCTCCCAGGCCAAGGGGAGAATTGTGGCGCCCACTGTGAATTTGATGGAAGATCACTGAAGGGAATCATCAGATAATATTTTTCACAATCTTAAGGAGAATCAACTTTCAGGTAATTTAGGAACATGAGAAAGATGTTCCTCTGAGATAACAAGAGAAAGACACCTAGGTTTCTCAAAAACTACTTTCACTGTGCTCTGCTGCCACTCTGGGCCAAGAGTTTCTTTTGTGTGTATGAACCCCCTCTTGGTGATGGCTAAAAAAAAAGGATCCCAAAATTCAATGGGACTTAGTGTGCTGGTGTAATTCTCTATAATTCCACTAGGGTTTGGGTACAACAAAATCAAATTCACATTGAGATATTACCTAACCCCCGTGAGAATAGCCTACATCACAAAGTCCCAAAACTGCCAGTGCTGGTGAGATTGTGGAGAAAAGGAAACACTATTATGTTGTTGAGGAGATTTCAAAGTAATACATGAAGATTACATATTTGTAATCTCTTTGGAAAGAAGTATGGGGAATCCTCAAACAACTGAAAGTAAAGCTACCATTTGATCCCGAATCTCATTACTAAGTATCTACCAAGAAAAAAAAAAATCATTTTATCATAAGGGCATCTACACTAGAATATTTATCACAGCTCAATTTACACTTCCCAAGATGTGGAATCAACTCAAGTGCCCATCAACCCATGAATGGATCAATTAACTGTGGTATATATGTATACCGTGGAATACTATTCAGCCATAAAAATGACAGAGACTTCCCATCTTTCACATTAACCTGGATGGAGTTGGACAACATTCTTATAAGGAAGTATCACAACAATGGAAAAGCAATATTAATTAATTAATAACAAACTAATATTAATTTGAGGCCTGTAAATGAACAAATACAAGCCTTAACAATAATAACTCAATTAAATTAAAAGGGGGGGCAGGGTGGAAACGGGAGAGGGGATAGGGATGAGAGGCAGAGAATAGGGGACTGGTGAGCTCTCACCTAATGGACACTAATTAAGAGAACAACCACAAATCCGGAGTGAGGGACACAACTATAACAGGAACTTCACTCAACAAAACATGTAATCTTAGGCTGTGCGCCCTAAGCTCAGTTCTTAGGGAGCCCGCCACATGCTCAGGGGCTGTTGGTTTGGAACCCAGCGCAGGCCTGCTTTAAAAAAAAATAATAAAAATAGGGCGGTGTCCATGACTCAATGAGTGGGGGGCCGCTCTCATATACCTAGGGGTGGTGGGTTCAAACTTGGCCCCAGCCAAACTGCAGCAAAAAATAGCCAGGCATTGTAGCAGGTGCCTATAGTCTCAGCTACTAGGACAGCTGAGGCAAGAGCTGGAGGTTGCTGTGAGCCATGACAGCATAGCACTCTACTGAGGGCGACAAAGTGAGGGGTGACAAAAAATAGCTGGGCCTTATGGCTGGCGCCTGTAGTCCCAGCTACTTGGGAGGCTGAGGCAAAAGAATAGCTTGAGCCCAAGAGTTTGAGATTGCTGTGAGCTGTAACACCATGGCACTCTACCAAAGGTGACAAAGTAAGACTCTGTCTCAATTAAAAAAATAAAAAACATGTGGCTCTGGCTCGGCACCCGTAGCACAGTAGTTATGGCACCAGCCACATACAACAAGGGTGGCAAGGTAGAACTCAGCCCAGGCCAGCTAAGCAGTGACAACTGCAACAAAAAATAGCTAGGTGTTGTGGCAGGCACCTGTAGTCCCAGCTACTTGCGAGGCTGAGGCAAGAGAATCTCTTAAATCCAAGAGTTGAAGGTTGCCGTGTGCTGTGACTCCCCGCCACTCTACTGAGAGTGACATACTAAAACTCTGTCTCAAAAAATAAATGAATAAATAAAGTAAAAATTAAAAAAAAAAAATGTAACCTTAGAATGTTTATCCTAATATTAAATCTGAAATGGAAAAAATTTAAAAATAGGAGGAATTGATTTTTAAGGTATAGAAATGAATATTTTATATTACTGAACATTTAGTTATATATTTTTTGGAGACAAGAGTCCTACTATGTTGACAGAGTCTTACTAGAATGCTGCGACATCCCAGCTCACAGCAATCTCAAAGTCCTGGGCTTAAGTGATTTTCTTCCCTCAGCCTCCCAAGTAGCTGAGACTACAGGTGCCTGTCACAACGCACAGTATTTTTTGGTACAGTTGTCGTTGTTTAAACCCGGGCTGGGTTTAAACCCACCAGCCTTGGTGTAGGTGGCTGGCACCGGAACATATGTGCCATGGGCACCAAGCCATTACTGAATATTTAGAATCACTAAACTAGAGTGAAACTTGAAATCATCTCAAGAAAGGAGGTAAATAATGAAGTCAAACAAAGGACTTTTTGTATGTTAATGAACCTCAATGTTTTTTCCTAAAGTCAGGAATCTGAGATTTGCTCTTGCTAAAGCACAAGCTTCAAGGACACATTCAGCAAAGGAAAGAAGTGAAACCCTTGAGGTAAGTTAGAGATTCTGGAGGGAAGGTATTCTCACCCACAGAGAACAGCTTCCTGAGGTTTTCTAACATCACATCTCCATACAAATTCCACTGAGCTGGGTCCAGGCATTCCCACTCCTCTGTAGTAAATTCTATGGTAATATCTGTGAATGCCACCAGTTCCATAAAGAGGAGGAAGGAGCAAGGAACTTGGTTTGAACTTGGCGGACTGATGCAATCAGTTCTCATTTTTATTATGATATCCTTCATAGACTTCCAGAATGTAATTATAAACATTATATAAGATTCAAAAGTAAAGTTAAGGTTTTTAAATAATAACCACTAAAGGCATTTGAGCATGACATTCATTAATTCCTGGAACTAATATTTGTTATCTGCTTGCTATGTGCCCAGCACTGTTCTGTAAACTGGCAACAAAGGAGTGCAAGAGACAAAGCTCCAAAGTTTACGTTCTTCTGGTGGTTACATGAGGAGAGATATCTTATAATAAATGGTGATCTGGTTCAATATGAAGCTTTGAACTTTTTTTTTTCTAGTTTTGCAATAAACACATTAGTATTTTAATTGGAGTTGCACTGAATCTGAAAAGCACTTTGGGGAGTATAGCCATTTTAACAATATTGGTTCTTCCAAGTCTATGGGCTTGGTATATTTTTCCAACTGTTTACATCCTCTGTAATTTCTTTCCTCAGTGTTTCATAATTCTGCTTATTTTGCTAGTGTATAGACTTTGAATGTATTTTATTTATTTTTTAATTTGTATTGGTCATGACAGCCTAGCATTGAAATTTTATCTTTTTATTTTATTTGTTTATTAATTTTTTTTTTTTTTTTTAGAGGCAGAGTCTCACTTTGTTGCCCTTGATAGAGTGCTGTGGCATCACAGCTCACAGCCACCTCCAGCTCTAGGGCTTAGGCGATTCTCTTGCCTCAGCCTCCCAAGTAGCTGGGAATACAGGTGCCTGCCACAATGCCTGGCTATTTTTTTTGTTGCAGTTTGGCCAGGGCCAGGTTCGAACCCCCCACTCTCAGTATATGGGGCCGGTGCCTTACCCACTGAGCCACAGGCACTGCCCTTGAATTTATTTTAGACTGCTAGAGTTCTTTTATCTCCTTTGTTAGGTATATTCCTAGGTATTTTATTTTCTTGGTTGCTACTGTGAAAGGTGTTACATCTTTTTATTTGATTCTCAGCTTGACTATTGATGGAAAATATGAAAGCTACTGGTTTGTGTTCATTGAGTTTGTAACTGGAGACTTTACTAAATTTATTTATCACTTCCAGGCATCTCTTAGTTGAATCTTTGGGGTTTTCTAGCTGTAAGATCAGATCATCAGCAAAGCCTAATGGTTTGATGTCTTCTTTCCCCATTTGGAATGCCTTGATTTCCTTCTCTTGCCTGATAGCTTTGGTGAGAACTTGAAGTACCACGTTGAATAAAAGTGGTGAAAGTTGGCAACCTTGTCTGGTTCCAATTTTATATGGCAATACTTTCAGTTTTTCCCCATTCAGTCTGATGTTGGCTGAGGATTATCATATATTGCCTTTATAATATATGCAATGTCCCATCTATACCAATTTTATTGAGCATTTTTATCATCAAAGGATGCTAAATTTCGTCAACTGCTTTTTCTGTGTCAATTGAAAGGGTCATATGTGCTTAGGCAAAGAATTCTTGAAGAAGAACCACAAAGCAATCAGATAAACAACAAAAATAAATGAAGGGGACCAGATCAAATTTAAAAATTTCTGCATATCCAAGAACACAATCCAAAGAATAAATAGACAACCAACACAATGGGAGAAAATATTTGCAGAGTCTATCTCACAAAGGTCTGATAACCAGAATCTACACAGAACTAAACCAAATCAGCAAGAAATAACCAAACAACTCTATTAAAAAGTGGGCAAAAGACTTGAAAAAGAAACTTTTCAAATGAAAATATACTAAAGGCAAACAAATTTATTAAAAAAATGCTCAAAATCTCTAAACATTAAGGAAATGCCAATCAAAACCACAATGAGATGTCACCTAACCCCAATGAAAATGACTCATTTTAATAAGTCCTGAAACAACAGATGCTGGCATGAATGCAAAGAGAAAAGAAGTCTTGTACACTCTCATCAGGACTGCAAACTTGTTTATGGAAACTGCATGGAGATAACTCCAAAAATTTACAGTATACCTACCATTTGACCCAGTATATATACCCAAAGGAAAAAAAAGGTATACAAAGGACCCTTACACATAAATGTTTATAGCAGCACAATTCCAAAGACATACAAACAACTCAAGTGCCCCCCAGTACATGAACGGATTAATATAATGTGACATATGCATTGTGTGGAGTGTTACTTAGCCCAAAGAAAAATGGTCATCTAGGATCTCTTGTGAGGACTTAGATGAAACTGTAGACCATTGTTCTAAATAAAACTTCACAAGAATGAAGAAACAAAGACTTGTCCTCAGTACCAGGTTGGAACAGATAGATCAGCACATAAGTACACATGTGGAAGTAAATCTCAATGAAAATCAAGCTGGGGGGCGGGGGGGAGGGGGGAGAAGGTTAGTAAATTCACACTTATCTGGTATGGTGCATGCTGCCTGGGTGGGGGACATGCTTATAATCTGTGTCAGTTTGTGCAAAAAGCAAAGCATGTAACCAAACGTGTGTACCCTTCTATATTCTGAAATAAAAATAAGTAAAATATATAAAATAAAAATTATGATCTCGCAGTAGAATCCAGAAATTAATAGAGACTGAATAGAAAACTGAAGAAGAGAAGCCTGCTTAGAAACCTGATTCTCCTGATTCTGAAAAGGAGCAGCACATGGCTGTGCAAGAGGGACAGCAGTGAGACAGTCAACTAGGGAGCACATGGATGAAGAGCAAGAGAGAGCAAGGTTATGAGAAGGAAAGGGGGGAATTTACTGGAAGGAAGAGTCAAAGTTCTGTTTTAAAATGCTGCCAAAGCATCTTGTTATATGTCTCCTGAATAGTCATGGGAGAGTACAGTTCAAGAGAGACTTCAGAATATGCGTTTAATTTGCAATGGAATAGTTCTGGAGTTGACAAAATTGTGAAATGATAGAGTAGAAAGAGGAATGTAAAGAAATGAAAATTGTTTTATGTAATTTATCAATGTCAAACAATTAATTAGATAGGTGAGCTCACCCAGTAGGACACTTGGGAAAATGAGCATATTGGAAACTTTCACATTGAAATCTGCTTAAAATTCCAAATATACTTTTTTATTGTCTTTTCAAGGGGAAACATGTCATAATCCATGACAAGAATTAGAAATTCCTCTGAATGTGCCCTGGAGAAAACAGAGCTATTTACTCAGCCAAAATAGTTCAATAACCCTATTGCCTAGCAAATGATTGTTTCTTTTCTGTAAAATGATTTTCTATTTTCAAAAAAAAAAAAAAAAAAAAAAATGCAAAGAACAGCCTTAGTTTCTCTCAGACAGTATTTAATGTAAGTCCTGGGTTTACCACACAAAGGTCAGTGACTCACCTTGAGAAGAACTACAGGTTGAATTGAGTAGTCACCTGCAAATAAACATTATTCATGTACTCCATTTTAAATTGAGTCACCAGATTTGCTGTTGCCTTTCTAATGGAGCAATATAAAAGGAATAATGAAGTCTATGCATTATTAAAATATCAAATATAAAACCATAAAACAATGATTTCAAAATAATAGATATTTACTACAAACAAAATGTCAAATGTGGAGGTTTAAGACAATTACTGATAACTTTCAGTCTGGATGAAGGGTATGTATGTGCTAATATACATATAGTGTGTGTGTGTGTGTGTGTGTGTGTGTGTGTGTGTATCTTTGTGTGGGTGTATATACTTAAACAACCAAATAAGACAAACATTAAAATTATCATGTAATTTATCTGGTCTTTTTAAAGAGGTAGAGATATCATGCTTTCATTATGAGAGAAGAATTTGTACAAAAAGTATTTTAACTTGTATCCTGAACTATGGGTACAGTTTGTATAAACTTATAAAACAAAACCAAAAGAATCCTTGCTTATTGAATTTGCTGAAGTAAAAGTGGGAAGACAAAAAAAAAAAAAAAATGTGAGATGGGTTTAGAGAATTTAACAAAGGACTCAACATTTGATATTTTGTGAAATGAAGTATCTTAGCTGCCTGAATAAGATTTGTAAACTTTATCATGCTTGCACCCTAGAACCATTGAAGGTTTCTATGAAGGGAAAAGGTGGAGTTTGAAGAACAATCTGGTCAAAGTGCATAGAATAAATGACAGAAGGGAATGAAGGGAGTTAGAATAAGGGAATATAACATTTTCTGAAATATTTGCCTTTTGAGGCAGGACAGCAAACATTATTCTGATCATTTCTATTTTCAATTGTGACTGGCAGGCAGTATTTACACTCACCGTAGACCATTATACACACCAATATGAGCTAGGTTATAAAAGGGGTACCATTCCTTTTTCACATCTAACTCCTGAAGAATACAATGATCTCTTGTAAGGAAAGTCAGTGCAAGAACACTGAAGAGGTTTGATTCCTAACTTGAAAACCTGTTTAACCTCTCTGTTCCTCATTTCTTCATAGTATAAAATTAATTCAATAAAAGTTCAGCTACAAAGAGTGAAGGTTAAATGAGTTAATATGTAGTAAATATAAAGCAGTCAGAACAGTGCTAGGTACACAGTACATACTATATATGTTTTAGCTATTATTATTATTTATAAACAAAAGCACCCATGAGATCTGTGACTACCTTTAATGCTCATATTGTATATAATACAAGTGCTGTCTCCCAGGGCACATCTTAGAAAATGATAATTGTGACTATCTCTTAGTGAGTGCCCCTAAAGGGGTTTATATTAAATTGTTATAACACTTTTCCTAAATTTTACTTTCTTGTTAAGAAAGTAGAGCAAAGATATAGTATTTGATTTTATTTTCCCTCCATTTATGAATATCCTTTCATATTCATATGAAATTCATATTCATATTCAAATTCATATTCATATTCAATGTTTTCATTCCAAAGCAAAAGTTATTTATACAAAGTATTTATTTATTTATCCAAAATGTATTGGTTGCCATAGACTCATACACACATCAAGACAATGCCCCATACTGTGCGAGGCAACTGGGGTTTACTCGATTACCGTATATACTCGAGTATAAGCCGAGTTTTTTCCGGCACAAAATTTGTGCCGAGTTCGGGTTTTTCAGCACAAATTTTGTGCCGGAAAAAACTCGGCTTATACTCGAGTATATATGGTAATTCTGTATTCTCCCTCTGTCAGTAATGCACAGCCAGCAAGGCTTGACCAACTGATTTTTATCTCATAGCTGTAAGACCTTTGATAGTGGTTCTGGGTAAAGCTCTGCAGGAAGGAAATTCAAGTCCCTAGTTTATGCTAGTGAAGATGAATAGCTGACCGTGAAGTGGTGGAAAGAGTGACTTAAGGAGTGATATCAAGGGCTTAGTGACTTCAGTTTAGTGTGACGGGTATGACATTCAGCAGCAGAGGCTCATGATGTTGGATCCATGGATAGTTTCTACCCCCAGATTTACATTTACTCCATCAATGTGTCTACCACACTTGTGCTGAGATGGACAATGGCAGAGATTGGCTGTAGCCAATTGCTGAGTCACTCTGACTCCTTACTTTTTCAAAGCTCCTTATTTTGGATGCTCTCTGATGGGTATAAATATGTAATACAAAGAACTTACATTTGATACTCAGTTCCACAGTCTATTTGTATAACTTTTCCCCAGACTTCCTTGCCCAGATCTTTCAAACTTGCTACTTACACATGGCCGACCAATCAGCCAAGGTGTTAGCTGTTGTCTGGGAGTCCATATTTATTTTTACATTTGGCTACTTCTCTTTTCATGTGAAATACACAAGGAAGTACCCTGTAGAAAGTTGCAGCCATCAAAAGAACTTTCTATCTCTGCTGTGTTTAGAGATCATCTAAAGGTGGGACTCTGCTATAGTCTGAATATATCCCTGAATTAATATGTTGAAACCTAATCCCCAGTGCAAGAGTATTAAAAGGTGAAGCTCACAGGACATTATTAGGTTATAAGGGCTCCTCCTGTGTTAATGGGATCCTTATCAAAGATCTTTCACACTTTAGCCCTTTCTGCCCTTCCACCTCCTGCCATGTGACAATACAGTGTTTGCCCCTTTTGCATGTGAGAACAGAACAAGAAGGCCCTCATCAGACACTAAATTCCAGCACCTTAATTATGGATTTCCCAGGCTTTAGAACTGAAAGAAACGATTTTTCTTTTTTCTTTTTGTAAATTATCCAGTCTCATGTATTTTGTTATACTAGCACAAGCAGATCAAAACAGAAATCAGTATCAGGAGTGGAGTGTTATTATAATAAATACTTGAAAATGCGGAAGTGGCTTTGAAATTAGGTAATGGGTAGAGGCTGCGGAAGTTATAAAGGGCATGCCAGAAAAAGTCTAAATTCCCACAAAGAATGGAAATTATGGTAAGGGCCCAGAAAAAGAGGAGAGCTAGAGAGAGCCTCAGTCTTCTAAGGGATTATGTACGTGGTCAGACAGAATGCTTGAAAAATGGAAAGTAAAGATTTTATCTAATGAGGTATTAGATGAAAATATGGAATATCTTTATTGGAAACTTAAGTACATGCCATCCTTGCTACTAAGTGGCAAAAAAAACTTGGTGACTTGTGATCATGTCCTACTGGTTTGTAGACGGCACAATTTAAGAGCAATGAATTAGAATATTTGAAATCCCTAAGCAAAGTGTTCAGAGTGATGTGTGGCATCTCTTGATTGTTTGCAGTAAAATGTGAAATTAAAGAAATGAATGGAATATAGAATTTATAATAAAAGGGAAGAAAAACTTGAAGATTTACAAAATTCTCAAAGCGGCGAGATTGTGAACATTAAATAGGCTTCCTCAGGAGAAAATGCCAAGGATGTGGCCAAAAATATTTGGTAAGATTACTATGGATAGAAGGAACTTAGATACTAGTCATTAAGACAATGGAAAAATATACCCAAAGGTATACTGAAGGCCTTGGAGGCTGTCACTCCTATCACAAGCACTGAATGCTAGGTCTTTAAGGACATAACAGTTCAGTGGAATAGCCCACGGCACGGGATAGACCCCAAACAGCAGCTGGACTTCAGGGCTGCCTGCCTAGTGTTGCCTCAATCTCTGCTGCCTGCCTTCCAGTGTAGTGCTCCTAGCCTGCCACAGCTGTGTCTCAAGCAGACCCAGGTGTGGTTCAAACTACTGCTCCAGAGAGTAGTAAGCCCTGGTGACAACTACATGGTGCTAACTCTTCATGTTTTCAGAGTGCAATATTTAATCAGGCCTGGGTACCTCCACCGAGATTACAAAAAGTGCTCAGAGATCCTCAGGGATCCTAGGAGCATAGCCATGGCTGAAACTTCCACTACAGCAATGTCCAAGAGAGCTGTGGGATCAGCACCACTGCAGAGAACACCCACTGGGACAGTGGTTCTCAAACTTTCTAATGCCATGGCTCTTTAATACAGTTCCTGTGGGTCATGACCCACAGGCTGAGAACTGCTGCACTAGGAGGATATTCTGTAGAGCCATGGGGTGAATCACTACAGAAAGTGTACTGAATGCACTTACCGGGGCAGGTTTGCCCTGTAAGTACAAAACTTACAGGGCAAACTTCAGAACTAGAGTCATAATTATGCAAATCCAACGAGTGAGACTGACAGCATGGACCATGCACAGCAAAGCTGTGGGGGGGTGTGGTACCTTGAGTTTGGGGAACCAATCTCCCAGTCCACTGTGTCTGAAAGGCAGGACTTGGAGCCAAAGATGACTCCAAAGTGTGAAGATTTGATGTTGTTTGTCTTGTTGTTTTTTTTAATTTACTTGAGACCTATCACTTTTTTCTTTTTTCTCCCTTGGGAAATGGGACTATCTATTCTTTTCCTGCCTCACCATTATATTTTCAAAGCACATAATTTTTTTGTTCTCACAAGCTCACAGCGGTAGAGCAATTTGCCTCAGGAAAAATCATACTTTGAGTCTCACCCATATCTGATTTAAAAGATATTTAGATAAGAATTTGGACTTAGACTTTAAAGTTGATACTGGAAATACATTAAAATGTGGCAGCTATTAGGATAAAAATGAATGTATTTTGCATGTATGAAGGACATAAATTTGGGAGGAGGCCAGGGGAAGAATTCTATGATCTGAATGCATTCTCTAAAATTAATATGTTGAAACAAGATTCCCAATGCAGTAGTATTCAGAGATGGAGGCTTCAAGAGGCAATTAGATCATGAGAGCGTCTCCCTTGTTAATGGGATTAAAACACATTCTACGAAGCAAACATCACCTTGATCCGCAAACCAGGGAAAGACCCAACAAGAAAAGAAAACTATAGAACAATACCACTAATGAATATAGATCCTAAAATACTCAATAAGAATCCAACAATACATCAAAAAAATTATACACCATGACCAAGTCGGATTTATCCCAGGCACTCAAGGCTGGTTCAATATACGTAAATCTATAAATGTAATTCAACACATAAACAAACTTAAAAATAAGGACCAAATGATTCTTTCAATTGATGCAGAAAAAGCGTTTCATAATATCCAGCATCCCTTCATGATCAGAACACTTAAGAAAATTGTTATAGAAGGGCCATTTCTTAAACTAATAGAGGCCATCTATAGCAAACCCACAGCCAATATCGTATTGAATGGAGTGAAATTGAAATGATTTCCACTTAGATCAGGAACCAGGCAAGATTGCCCGTTGTCTCCATTGCTCTTAAACAGTGTAATGGAAGTTTTAGCCATTGCAATTAGGGAAGAAAAGGCTATCAAGGGTATCCACATAGGGACAGAAGAGATCAAACTTTCACTCTTCACAGATGATATGATCGTATATCTGGAAAACACTAGGGAGTCTACTACAAAACTTTTAGAAGTGATCAAGGAATATATAGCAATGTGTCAGGCTACAAAATCAACACCCATAAATCTGTAGCCTTTATACATACCAACAACAACCAAGCCGAGCAAACAGTCAAGGACTCTATTCCTTTCACAGTAGTGCCAAAGAAGATGAAATATTTGGGAGTATACCTAACAAAGAACGTGAAAG
>CAUYPK010133258.1:0-12689 GCA_963574355.1 Loris lydekkerianus
TTTTCTCCTTCATATTAACTTTAGTGGAATCGATTATGATGTGTCTGGGGAATGTCTTATTTGGGTTGAGTCGGGCTGGAGTTCTGAAACTGTCCTGCTATCTGAATTTCTGAATCTCTTGGCATGTCTGGAAAATTCTCCTCTATGATCTCATGGAGAAGAGACTCTGTGCCTTGTGAAGACACACTGTCATTTTTGGAGAATATTGGTTTTCTTCGAATTATCCCAGAGCTCTCGGAGAGAGTTGTCTGTTTTTGCTCTGCATTTCTCTTCTTCTTTGAGGGTTTGGGAGCGTTCAAAAGCTTTGTCTTCAATGTCAGAAATCCTTTCTTCTGCTTGCTCCATTCTGTTACTGAGGGATTCTTCTGTGTTTCTCATATCTTTGAGGGATGCAACTTCTTGTCTTAATGTGTCAAAATGTTTGGTCATTTGGTCTTTGAATCCATTGAATTCTTGAGATAACTTTTGGAATTCTAATTTGATCGTGTTTGCTATCCAAATCCTGAATTCAATTTCTTTTTTATTTATTAATTAAATCATATTTGTGTACATTGATATGATCATGGGTCATCATACACTAGTTTCAAAGACTGGTTGACACGTTTATATCACACTGGTTAACATAGCCTTCCTGGCAATTTCACAGTTATTGTGTTAAGACATTTACATTCCACATTTACTAAGTTTCACATATACCATTGTAAGATGCAGCACAAGTGAATTCAATTTCTGACATCTCAGCTATTTGTTTGTGCATGGGGTCTTGTGTTGTTTCTGCCCCATTGATCCTTGGGGGAGTTGATTTACTCTGATTATTCATATTGCCAGAGTTTTCTGTTGATTTTGCCTCATGATTATTTTTCACCGATGCCTCTGGCTGTCCTCAGAGTTGGGGAGGTGTCTCTCCAAGATTAGACCCCAGCGGGTTCACTCTATTGTTGCTGGATCTTTGTAGTGAGTGACCCTGTGTAGTTCCTCTGGGGCTGCTCTAGCTAGGGAGTTCTGGTTGTGGAAGCAGTTCCAGTGTGTGACACACCCAGATCCAGCAACAGGGCTGGGGGTGGTGCGCACAGTTCTGGGAGTGCCTGGAACCCATTGACTTTGGCACAGAGAGTCCATGTCTCCAGCAGTCTCTGGCCAGGAGAAGGTCTCTGAGCAGAGGAAGGGAGGGCTCCAGAGGGCACGCAGCTACCAGAGTCCCTGGCCAGATGAACGGGCTAGTGTGAAGCCTGGGAGGACACAGGAGGGAGGACGCAGAAGTGCGTGGTTCCCACAGTTCCTAGTCAGGGAATGCGGAGGCCCGGTTGGTGCGGGTTACGGGTCGGGGGTTGCTGCACAGCTCTTATGGTGGTCTAGGTGGTGCCAAGCACAGGATTTTGAGGTTGCTATGAGCTGTGACGTCACAGCACTCTACCCACGGAAACAACCCAAGGCTCCAGTGTGCCAAAACCGTCTCACTCTACCTAGGGATTAAGGCTATAAGGCAGCTTACTCCCCGCCTTTAGGCTGTTCAGTCACTAGGCTACTTTGTCCCAACCGATCCTTGCTCCAGGACCATGAGGGCGAAGCTTGCCAGAGCAGCTTTTTCCCAATGGTTTCCTGCGCCCAGCTCAGTGGCTCAGTCTGGGGCTCCGGACTATGTCCAAAGTTCTCCACACTCCTCCTCAAGCTCTCCCCAAGGCAGTTCAACTGAGTGCCAACTCCAAGAACACCAAAACAGTTCACAGGTAAGGCCCTTCCGGTTTATAGTCTCACTGCTGCTTGTATTCACGGTTGCCAGGGTGATTAGATCGATTGAACACACGCAATCCCTTGCCAGTTCTCCACTGTTTTTTTCCTCCTCTTGGGGTCCAGAAGTCCCTTGCTGGTTCCCTGTATCCTCAAAGGGATGATTATAGGCAGATCCCACCAGGCAGAGATGCCTGGAGTCCGGTCTCCCCAGACTCAATGTGCCCAGTTGGAGGAAAGCTATTACTCACGACTTTTTTTTTTTTTTTGAGACACAGTCTCACCGTGTCACCCTTAGTAAAGTGCCATAGTGTCACAGCTCACAGCAACCTCAAACTCTTCAGCTTAAATGATTGATTCTCTTGCCTCAGCCTCCCAAGTAGCTGGGACTACATACAGGTACCCACCACAATACCTAGATATTTTTTTGTAGCAGTTGCCATTGTTGTCCAGCTGGCCCAGGCTGGGTTTGAACCAACCACCCTTGGTGCATGTGGCCAGCTCCGTAAACACTGTGCTATGTTCACCAATCCATTAGTGGCTATTGAAAATACCACCAGGACAGGGCTATCTAAAGAGGCATTCAGGAGTGTGTTAACTATATGAAAAGAAAAACAAAAACAAAAACACTGTGCAGTTTAAAATTTACAATTTTTTTTCTTTAAAAGGAGTCAGTTGTGCATGGGGGTAGGGGGTTAAATGCTTTATAGAGAAGAAAATAACTGCGCTACAACCAGCTTATCATCATCTTCTTTTCGCCTTCCTCCCCCTCTTCACTTTCTTCATCTTCCTCCTCTTCCTCCAGCTTTGCAGCCTCCTTTTCATCAGGCTGCCTGTCACCCACAGCTGCCTGTCTCCCAGCTTCTCTGCAATGTCACCAATGGATAGGCCAGAGTGTTCTTTGATTTTGGACGTTACTGCTAACAGAACAAGAAAAAAGGCCAAAGAAGTACTCTTGGGTACACTGAGATCGTTGAACTTTTTGTTTCCCTTTTAGGAGGGATATAGGTTTTCATTTCTCTTTCATAAATACATCTTGTCTGACTTTGCCATATCCTCAAATTTTCATTTCTCTTTAGCAGAGCTGGTCTTCTACCTCTCTGAGCACTACTTAGAAATCTCTGGGAAAGTGACTGAAGCTGTTGGGTGCTTCTTCTTGTGCGCCTTACAAGTTTGCACAAAGAACACATAAGATGACATTTTGCCTCCTGGCTTCTTAGGCTCTTATTTGCTGGTGTTTAGTTATTTTTCCCCACTGAGAACAGAACTGCCCAGTGCCTATCTACCTCTTACTTGCCCCAGTGCTGTCTCCATGGAGCTCATTGTACTACCAACTGCTAAAGATGTGTCAATCAACTGCTTATATACTTGATAAGGATCCGAGTCAATAGCAGGCAATAATATTAGTAGTTAAGTTTGGGAAGAGTCAAAAGTTATATGCAAATTTTACACTGCTTTGGGGGATCAGTGCTCCTAAACTCCAAATAGTTCAAGGTTCGACTGTATTTCATATTGTATCACTCCAGTAAACAGGTAATCTCTGGTTAAAGAGACAATATTAAAAACTAACAGGTTGAAAAAAATCATTATTCACAAGTGAAAGACAATTGACTCAAAACAAACTTCTCATCAACAATAATAGCTGTCAAGGCTCGTGCAGCGACTCACACCTGTAATCCTAGGCCTCTGGAAGGCCAGGATGAGTACATCCCTTCAGCTCAGGAATTTGAGACCACCCCATCTCTACTAAAAATATAAAAATCAGCTGGGCATGTAGCAGGTGCCTATAGTCGCAGACATTCTGGAGGCTGAGGAAGGAAGATCGCTTGAGCCCATATCAGATTTTAGGCTGTACTACAAGGCCATAGGGGTCAAAACAATAACAGATGCCAGAAGACAAATTTCTCCAAAATTCTAATGGGCGTATTTCCCATAAAAAAATGTTATAGTTGGATAAACTGTAATTCCAAAATGAAGGTGGAATACAGACATTTCAGACACTCACAATAGGAGAATTTACAGCCCATATGCCCTAACTGAAAGAAAAAGGAAAGTATGATATACAAAAAAAATTGGCAAGTACAGAAATGAATAAATGCCAATTATTGACTGGAATCAGACCCAATTAGCTCCTTTTTGTTTTTAAAATGTGGGTCTAAAACTCGATAAAAATTTTTTAAAAATAGGTGTGTATCTGGGTAGGAGACATATAGTTATGGCATGGTAAGAGACTATTGTTTTTCTAATTTATTTTTTTTATTTCAATAGATTTAAATATTAAAAATGATTTTTGTTACATGAATTATACAATGCTGACATTTCCTCTTCTTATTTAAAAAGATGACACACATAATGAAAAACCTTAAACTTTGAAAAAAATAAAGTTTGAATACATGATGGTAGCTGGGTACAGTGGCTCATCTGTAATCCCAGCACTCTAGGAGGCCAAGGCTGGTGGATTCTCTGAGCTTGATACAGAGTTACTCCATTCAAGGCTGGACAGAAGACCCCAGTTTTCCGAGGTCTGAGGGATTTCATGAAAGGGAATGCCTTCACCTTCTGTCCTGAGCTGGAGGGATTGCATTCATTCTTTTCTCAGTAACACTTCTTAACATCAAAAACTTGTTCCCATTTGCCAAATCCTGGCCAGGTGTAATTCTCAAGACCTAATACCCCTGGAAAAAGAGCCCACATAGAGTCTTCCCACTTGGGCCTTTCCCTCTGTCAAAAGCACTAGTGCAGCAGTTCTCAACCTGTGGGTCACAACCCACAGGAACTGTACTAAAGGACCCTGGCATTAGGAAGGCTGAGAACCACTGCTCTAGTGCTTTTTAGTCCTTCTGTCCAGAAGCACCTATGCTTTTTATTCCTTTCTGTCTAATAAAATTCTATCTTACCACTGATCTGCGATCCATGGGTTCATTCTTCAAATCCCTGACACCAAGGACATACTGAAGAGAGAAATTCCGGTAACATATTTTGGGGACCGATGTGGCATTGAAGATCTGTGGTAAGCAATGGGGCCACTTACCTATGTCCCATTTTTCTCTATAATCATAATAATGAACACTAATAATTCAGATGCCCATCAGCCCTTAAAAGTGCATATTTCAGCTGCAGACCTCCAGGTCATGGGTGAGAGGCTGCTGGGGAATGAACTTTCTAATTCCCCTTGGCTCCAAAAGAAAGGAGCCAAAGGTAATGTTCTAAACCCATTCTGTATTCACTCCTGTTCTCTGGTTGAGAGCCGGGCAAAACAGAAGTGTAGCCCAGAGGTCCTGGGGTCCCCAGCAATGGTTCTGACCCATGACACTGGAAGGGCTTCTGAAAAACATGCTCTCCCAGCTCTTCTACCATCTGCTCTTGTCTTCCATGGTCCTAAATTCTATTGATCTCTGCCGACACCTGCCACTTTCTCTCTTTCTCCCTTGTCGTTTGCATGCTTTGCATGAATGTTCGTAAATGATTCTTTAATAATTAAATTTATACTGGCTCTTTCGAGTATTTTTCTGACATAAATATGTTTCAAAAGTATCCTTTTCATTGCCTTCCATTGCAAAATTAAATTAAATTGGTTTTTTGTATATTTGAGAAGAAAAAAAGCTGAACTATGTTAATGGTTAGAGGCCAGGAAGTTGGCTCCAAACAAAGGGTAAAATGACTCCCCTACATGGCTTGTCTCTGTGACAAGGAGCCTTTGAAGGGAACTCCAGGGAACCCCCATGCCAAGGCAAATATTGCCCTAAATCCCAGGCTACAGTTCAGTCTTTTCTTTAAAAGAAAAAAGAAAGAAAGAAAACCTTTAAAAAGGAAGAAAGCATGGCGCTTATAGCTAAAGCAGCTAGAGCCCTAGCCACATACACTGGAGCTGGAGGTTTTTAATCCAGCCTGGGCCTGCCAAACAACGACAACTACAACCAAAAATAGCCGGGCATTGTTCTGGGCACCTGTAGTCCCATCTACTTGGGAGGCTGAGGCAAGAGAATTACCTAATCCCAAGAGTATGAGTTTGCTGTGTGCTGTGATGCTACAGCACTCTACTGAGGATGACTGCTTGAGACTCTGTCTAAAAAATAAAATAAAATAAAATAAATAAATATGAAGGGAAAGAAAATGACCCTGGGTATTTGATTGTTTTTTTACCCCCGTCTATTGGTGTAGGTTGAAACTCATTCCAGCTTTCTCTAAGACTTTAGCTACTTGTAACTAATTCTAATGCAAACTTTTAAAATGTCTCTCAACGCTGATTTTTTTACTGAGATTAATTATTGTTGTCCTGTTAACTTTTGAACAACAAAGGTGGAAAATATAGCATTTAAGACCTGCTCATGACAGAAAGCCTATTTTCCTTTGACACTGGGAATTTTAAAAAAGATTCTTAAAATTATCACTTGAGAACACAGTGCAGCAGGTCGCTCCAGGGCGGGGCTCATCCCCACTTTGATTGACAGGTATATACTCAATGGCAGGCACAGAAAGAGGCAGAACTTGTTTTTGTATCAGGTAGGACCAGGCTCCAGAATACCTGATTTCTCAGGCTTTGCTGCAGGCAAGTACAGGAGAGCCCGCAGATATAAAGCACTACACTGATAATTGTGGCTAAGTCCAGACAAGTGCAGGAGCTGAAGAGGCCACTCCCCTCAGGGATTGTTTCCCAAGCACGGGAATGATGCTTCCTTTTGCGTGGCTGGAAGATTTCCTGGGTTGGTCAGAGGATGCTTTGACATCCAGGAACACAGAGGATGAGATTGATTAAGGCACTGGACATTTGTTCTTTCCCACAAATAGGTAATGTTTTCTAAGAGTACAGCCAGGTAACATGCTCTTTCACCAAGAGAACTTTCATCAGGGGAGACCACTCTGGCTCCTGGATACCTGATTTTTTTTTTTTTCTTTTTGAGACAGAGTCTCACTACATGGCCCTCAGTAGAGTTCGTGGCATCACAGCTCACAGCAATCTCAAACTTTGGGCTTCAGTGATTCTCTTCCTCAGTTTCCCAAGTCACTGGGACTACAGGAACTCGCCATGACATCCACCAGCTATTTTTTGTTGCCACTGTCATTGTCCTTTTGCTGGCCTAGGCTCAGTTCTAACCCTCTAGCCTTCGGTGTATGTGGCTGGCACGGTAACCACTGTGCTACGAGCACAGAACACGACACCTGATTTTTGGCCAGTACTTCCAGAATACTCTACTGGGCTGTATTATGAAGCACTGAGACATGTTTGAGCCCCAAATGCCGAAAATCATATGTCCAGTTTTCCTGTGCACCCAGGCCTTGCGTCTGTATCAACTCTCCAATGGTGAAAAATGGCCCACAGAAGGTACTCTAAATTATGACACCATTTTTCCGTTAGATCTTTTTTGTAAACAAAAAAGGAAGCGGTCTGAAATGCCTAATTGCAAGATTTCTTTTTTTCTCACAGACAACTGTGTAAAACTTTTCAGACAGGTCCAGCTCTCCTAGCTGTAGTAATGTCCCCAAGTGGCCAGAGATTCCTGATAGAGACAACATCACCATATAGTTCAAACCCACCATCGATTTCCCCCATATCTTCCTTAGAAGACCTTTGTCTTAGAAAACCTCAAAAAAGAATCTATTTCAAGAGACCACAAAGAAAGCAACTGTATTCTTCTTTGTGTCCCTTGGTTGAAACCACAGGCAGTGAGATGGAAAATGTGTGAGGCAGGTGTAAAACCCTAAAAAATCCACTCATTGGACAGAACTGGGGTAGCCCTTAGGGCTCATAAGCGACTGGGTGTGACAGACATGCAAGGTGGGGAAGGAGGCATCAACCTTTCCAGACCAATCTATTTGCGGGGTCGGTTACTCCTGACTTCATGGAGCACCAGAGCAAGTCACATTTGAGTTGTTATCAGACCCATCCAATCCAATTGACAGAGACCTTTTAAACTCTCCCACCTGAGACAGGTGCTGACTGAGACAATTGATTTGGACTTTTTGAACTGAGCCAATCGCACAAGGACTATTCAGGTGGTGCCCTGGGTGTGCGGTTGTAGGAAGGTTTGATTTTTCCGTCTCCAATTGTTGCCTGTGAGGGGCGGGGTGACTAAATTTCTGGTATTTCTCCACAGCTGAGACTTCAACGTAGTGTAATTGTTTCACTAGGATCGAACAGAGACCAGCTGAAAACCAGACGGAACCACTTAGTGCCACCACACAAAAACAGGACCTTAGTTTCTCAGACCATAGCACTATGCGGGTCCTCTACAAAGTTCCAGGGGAAAAATCAAACGGTGTAAAACAATCATGGGGGAAAATCAGTTGAAAAAATCTGGTAACATAAATAACCAGAATAGATCAACACCCCAAAGGAAAGATATGGCAGGAGTAACTGAAGATCCCATTCGTAAACAGCTGGCCGAGATGTCAGAAATCGAATTCAGAATTTGGATTGCAAACAAGATTAATAAAGTGAAGGAAAATTTGGAATTACAAATTCAAGCAGAAATTCAAAAGTCAAAATTAGAAATTCGAGGAGAAGTCCAAAAGTTGTCTTAAGAATTTAACAAATTGAAAGACAAAACCACCAAAGATTTTGATGCACTGAAACAAGAATTTGCAGCCCTCAAAGATCAGAAAAATACAGTAGAATCCCTCAGTAACAGAGTGGAGCAGGCAGAAGAAAGAATTTCGGAAATGGAAGACAAAGCATTTGAATACTCCAAAACTCTCAACGAGGAAGAGAAATGAAGAGCAAAAACTGATTATTCTCTCAGAGACCTCTGGGATAATTCAAACAAGGCTAACATCCGGCTCATTGAAATTCCTGAAAGTGATGAAGTGGCGTAGCTGGGTACAGAGGCCCTTCTTCATGAAATTTTGAAAGAGAATTTTCCAGACATCCCAAGAGATTCTGAAATTCAGATAGCAGACAGTTTCAGAATCCCAGCATGACTCAATCCCAATAAGACATCCCCAGGCATAACATAATTAACTTCACTAAAGTTAATAAGAAGGAGAAAATTCTGAAAACAGCCAGACGTAAGTAATCAATTACCTACAAAGGGAAGAATAGTAGAATGACTTCAGATCTCTCTGCTGAAACTTTTCAAGCCAGAAGAGGGTGGTCAACGACTTTTAATCTCCGAAAGCAAAATAACTTTCAACCCCGGATCCTGTTTCCAGATAAACTGAGTTTCATTTATGATGGAGAAAATAAATACATCAATGACATTCATATGTTGAAGAAATTTGCCATATTCAAACGAGCTCTTCAGGATATTCTCAGACCTATCCTCCATAATGACCAGCCCAATCCTCTACCACAAAAGTAAACTCACTCAGAAACTTTTGATCAAACTCCAACTTCCACAGTGGTGAAAGGATTAAAATTGTCCACTGGACTTTTGAAAAACTTGATACCCAAAATTTTACCAGACTTATCAATATTCTCCATTAACGTGAATGCCTTAAACTATCCTCTGAAGAGGCACAGGTTAGTTGACAAGATACAAAAATTGAGGCCAGATATTTGCTGCATACAAGAGTCACATCTTACCTTAAAAGATAAATATACACTCAGGGTGAAAGGATGTTCGTCCATATTTCAGGGAAATGGTAATCAGAAAAAAGCAGGTGTTGCAATTCTATTTGCAGAAACAATAGGCTTTAAACCAACAAAAGTAAGGAAAGATAAGAATGGTCACTTCATACTTGTTAAGACTAATACTCAATATGATAAGATTTCAATTATTAATATCATGCACCCAACCAGAATGCACCACAATTTATAAGAGAAACTCTAACAGACATGAGCAACTTGATTTCCTCCAGCTCCATAATAGTTGGAGATTTCAATGCTCCATTGGCAGTGTTGGATAGATCCTCCAATAAGAAGCTGAGCGGAGGAATTTTAGATATAAACCTAACCATCCAACATTTGGATTTAGCAGACATCTACAGAACATTACATCACAACAAATCTGAATACACATACTTCTAATCAGCCCACGGAACATACTGCAAAATCAATCACATTTTGGTCACAAGTCTAACCTCAGTAAATTTAAAGGAATAGAAATCATTCCTTACATCTTTTCAGACCACCATTGAATAAAAGTTGAACTCAATAACAACAGGAATCTGCATACTCATACAAAAACATGGAAGTTAATAACCTTATACTAAATGATACCTGGGTCAGAGTTGAGATTAAGAAGAAAATTGCCAAACTTTAGGAACAAAATGACAAGGAAGACATGAATTATCAGAACCTCCAGGATACCACAAAGGCAGTCCCAAGAGGGAAATTTATAGCACTGCAACCCTTCCTCAAGAGGACAAAAAGAGAGAAAATTAACAACTTAATGGGACATCTCAAGAAACTGGAAAAGGAAGAACATTCCAACCACAAACCCAGTAGAAGAAAAAAAATAACCAAAATTAGAGCAGATTCAAATGAAATTGAAAACAAAAGAATTATACAACAGATCAATAAATCAAGACGTTGGTTTTTTGAAAAGGTCAATAAAACAGATAAACCTTTGGCTAACGTAACAAAGAAAAAAAGGGTAAAATCTCTAATTTCATCAATCAGAAATGACAAAGACCAAATAACGACAGACTCCTAAGAAATTCAACAAATCCTTAATGAATATTGCAAGAAACTTTATTCTCAGAAATATGAAAATCTGAAGGAAATTGACCAAAACTTGGAAACACGTCACCTTCCAGGACTTAGCCACAATCAAGTGGAAAGTTAAACAGGCCCACATCAAGTTCTGAAATAGCATCAACCATGCAAAATCTTTCAAAAAAGAAAAGCCCGGGACCGGATGGCTTCACAACAGAATTCTACCAAACCTTTAAAGAGGAATAAGTACCTATATTACTCAACCTGTTCCAAAATGTAGAAAAAGAAGGAAGATTACCCGACACATTCTATGAAGCAAACATCACCATGATCTCCAAACCAGGAAAAGACTCAACAAGAAAAAAAAATTATAGACCAATATCACTAATGAATATAGATGCAAAAATATTCAACAAGGTCCTAACAAACAGAATCCAGCAACACATCAAACAGATTATACATCATGACCAACTCAGTTTTACCCCAGGGTCTCAAGGCTACTTCAATATATGTAAATCTATAAGTATAATTCAGCACATAAATCAAAAAACAAAGACTATATGATTCTCTCAATTGATGCAAAAAAAGCTTTTGATAATATCCAGCATCCCTTCATGATCAGAACACTTAGAAAAATTGGTATAGAAGAGACATTTTTTAAACTGATAGAGGCCATTTGCAGCAAACTCACAGCCACTATCGTATTGAACAAAGTTAAATTGAAATCATTTTCACTCAGATCAGGAACCAGAAAAAGCTGCCCATTGTCTCCACTGCTCTTTAACATTGTAATGGAAATTTTAGCCACTGCAATTAGGGAAGAAAAGGCAATCAAGGGTATCCTTATAGGGTCAGAAGAAATCAAACTTTCGCTCTTCACAGATGATATGATTGCATATCTGGAAAACACCAGGGATTCTATACAAAACTCTTAGAAGTAATCAAGGAATACAGCAGCGTCTTAGGTTACAAAATCAACATTCATAAATCGGTAGACTTTATATATACCAACAACAGTCAAGCTAAAAAAACAGTTAAGGACTCTATTCCATTCACAGTAGTGCCAAAGAAGATGAAATATTTGGGAGTTTATCTAACCAAGAATGTGAAAGATCTCTATAAAGAGAACTATAAAACTCTAAGCAAAGAAATAGCAGAAAATGTTAACAAATGGAAAAACATACCATGCTCACGGCTGGGAAAAATCAACATTGTTAAAATGTCTATACTACCCAAAGCAATATACAATTTTAATGCAATCCCTATTAAAGGTCAATTGTCATATTTTAAAGATCTGGAAAAAATAACACTTCGTTTTATATGGAATTATAAAAAAACTCAAATAGCCAAGACATTACTCAGAAATAAAAATAAAGCAGAAGGAATCGTGCTACCAGACCTGAGACTATACTATATATAAATAGTGATCAAAACAGCATGGTACTGGCACAAAAACAGAAAGGTAGATTTCTGGAACAGAATAGAGAACCAAGAGATGAATCCAGCCACTTAACTGTTAGTTGATCTTTGACAAGCCAATTAAAAACATTCAGTGGGGAAAAGATTCCCTATTTAACAAATAGTGCTGGGTGAACTGGCTGGCAACCTGTAGAAGACTGAAACTGTACCCACACCCTTCACCATTAAGTAAAATAGACTCTCAGTGGATTAAAGATTTAAACTTAAGACATGAAACTATAAAAATAGTAAAAGAGAGTGCAGGGAAAACTCTTGAAGAAATTGGTCTGCGCGAGTATTTTATGAGGACTCCCAGGCAATTGAAGCAGCTTCAAAAATACACTACTGAGACCTGATCAAACTAAAAAGCTTCTGCACAGCCAAGAATACAGTAAGTAAAGCAAGTAAACAGCCCTTAGAATAGAAGATATTTGCAGGTTACGTCTCCGACAAAGGTTTAATAATCAGAATGCACAGAGAACTCAAATGTATAAGCAAGAAAAAAACAAGTGATCACATCTCAGGCTGGGCCTGAGGGACTTGAAGAGAAACTTCTTTGAAGAAGACAGGCGCATGGGCTACAGACAAATGAAAAAATGCTCATCATCTTTAAGTATCAGAGAAATGCAAATCCAAACTACTTTGAGATATCATCTAACTGCAGTAAGATCAGCCCCTATCACAAAATCCCAAGACCAGAGATGTTGGCATGGATGTGGAGAAAAGGGCACACTTTTACACTGCTGGTGGAAATGCAAATTAATAGATTCCTTTTGGAAAGATGTTTGGAGAACATTTAGAGATCTAAAAATAGATCTGCCATTCAATCCTATAATTCCTCTACTAGGTATATACCCAGAAGACCAAAAATCACATTATAACAAAGATATTTGTACCAGAATATTTA
>CAUYPK010133260.1:0-28937 GCA_963574355.1 Loris lydekkerianus
GGATAATGGGTGGGGCCACATGTATGGTGCACCTTAGAATGGGTACAGGGGATTGCACTAATGTACACAGGTATGATTTAACAATAAAAAAATAAAATAAAATAAAATAAAATAATAATAAAAAAAAGAAAAGAAAAAAAAAAAAAAGAAAGAAAAGTTGAACTTCATTGCGAAGTCTTATTTCAGAACTGATATTACTATTATTGTCATTTGAAACTATCGTAAGCATATTGTAGCATAAATAAGAAATGCTATTTTTTAAGAACCAACATTTTCAGCATAAGACATAAAACCAGAGCAAAATTGTTTAAAGTTTAAGTAAATTGTGGCAGTATTAAGATTAAATTACTTCGCCAAATGCAGTGGTTCATGCCTTAGGGAGGTAATACAATGAGGTAATCCAAGCACTCTGGGAGGCTGAGGTGGGTGGATTGTGAGCTCAGGAGTTGGAGACCAGCCTGATCCAGGGTGAAACCCTGTCTCTACTAAAAATAGAAAACTTATCTGGGCATGGTGGCACATACCTATAGTCCCAGCTACTCGGGAGGCTGTAGCAGAAGGATTGCTCAAGCCCAAGAGTTTGAGGTTGCTGTGAAATATGATGCCTTAGCTGTCTACCCAGGGTGAGGGAGTGAAACTCTGTTTCAGAATAAATAAATAAATTACTTATTCTTTCAGAAATATTTAAAAGTATTTCTTAATCCTATATTGAATATTCCTTAAAAAAAAAAAAAGTGTTCTAAATTTAATTTGTATGCCATTCACCTGGACTATGTTTTCTAAATGCTATTTATTCGTAAAATAGTTAAGGTTAGAGGAGAAATGTATGGCTTCTGATTCAGGCTGATTGTGCATACAGAGGTAATGAATCTTATATCAAAAAGTAAGAAGCTATCAGAATTATGTCAAAAAGGACAGAGGAGCAAGCTTGAAGGGACTCTTGATAACTGATAATGGAAAAATTTGAGCATTGAAATTAATAATGACTATATTATATTATATTATATTATATCACATCAATGTATTAAATCTGTTTGGGGTTGTAGGGAACCAGCTTGCTACTATCAACACTAATAAATAAGAGGGAGAATTAGCCACACAGTCTCTCTTTTTTGCAAGCAAATTGTGGGTGAAAAAAAATATTCTGCATAATAGGTGCAGGAAAAAGTGAATCCTCTAAAGACATATCTAGTCAATTATCATACAGAAAAGGTGCAAAATCAGTGAAATTTGATTAGAAATTTTATAACAATGGTTAAATAATGCTGACAATACCTGAACTCACTGAGCAATTTTAGTATTGCTTAAATTGCACCATGTGTTTGGTATATATTGATGAACAAATTATTATTGTAATAAATCTGCCTTATGTAAGCAACTGTCTAGATCTAATTACATTTTTAATTCTCAAAAGTGAGAATAACAAGTTTAAGAACCTTGTAAGGAAGCAAGGTTCTAAGTTTCTAAGGTATATATATATATATATATATATATATAAAGTATCTATATACTTGATTCAGTTTCTCCAAATTACATAGACTGAAAAGCGAAAGATGAGGCCATTAGCGCAGAGTCAAACATTTTGAGAGACATAACATACCAATGTACTTAGGCCTCACTTCTATTCCTATTTGAATCAACTGCTAAAAGACATTTTAGTCAACTGGAAAAAATTTGAACATAGAATAAACATTAAAATCATTAAAATATGTTAAAGTATAAATTATTATTTATTATGTTAAGCTTGATAATGGCATTGAGATTATAGTAAGACAAAACAAAACTATGAACCCTTGCAATGTTCATAGAACTACAAAGAAAACACATCTGGAATATGTTGGTTCTAACTAGAAAAAAGGAAGAATACAGATTTTTTTTTTGCAGTTTTTGGCTGGGGATGGTTTTGAACCCACCACCTCCGGCATATGGGGCTGGTGCCCTATTCCTTTGAGTCACCAGAAGAATACAGATTTTATTATTTTAGAAAAAATACTTATAATTCTTGAAACAGGGTGATTGGTTTATCAGGTTTATTATATAATTCTCACTACTCTTATGTAAGTGAGAATTAAAAACAATCAGAAAGGACACATTACTGCGTAGAAGCACAATCATTTGACTGACAGGAGATCTCACAGCTGCACTAATAATGGCCAGAGGTAACAGAATACTGTAATACCTTTAGTGTGCTGATGAAAATAGCTGTCAATCTAAGATTTGTTAGTCATTTAAATATCAGGCAAGAGTAAACATGGCATCATCTTCCAAGTCATTGTAAAATAAATGGGGAGAGGGAGAGTCAGTATGAGTCATAGATTTAAATCATCCAACACATATTCATATAAATGTTTTCTGAATTATTCAAATAAGATGACATTAAAACAATTTGAGGATCATGTTACTATAATGAAAACCCCGTAAGTAAAATTTAACTGTGAAAGGACAACTGTTGAGAAAGTCAATGCACAATCATTTTAAGAAAAGAGTGATGGCCGAGTCAAGAGCTTTTGTTTTGTTGTGTTTTGCCATTCTTATTAGAAGAAGGCAAACAAATGTAGACAAATGATAGATATAAGTTTTGAAAAATGAAACTATGGATGCTGCAAATTCAGGAGAGAGGGAAGACCAAGAAATTGAATGTGTAATTTCTGATCAAAGATCAGATCAAAAACTTAGTTGTGAAAATTAATCTTGAACTGTGATAGTCCATCTCATCCTTAGAGACTGGAGAAGAAAAATGAGGTAAGAGCAAATGCAGAGGTTTATTCATAGATATGAGCAGGCCTGGGGATTTGAGTAGATTTCCCTGTGAAGTAGAAAGCAGGATAAAGGCTAAAAAATTATAGCCCAGGAATAGATATGAGTATCTGATCTGTGTTATGGTTACTGAGAAGTACTAAACAACTCGCTGAAGTTAAGGAAAATGAATTTGTTTGGATTTTCCTCTGCAGAACTATGTGAATGGCTTCAAAGAGCTTGAAGCTAAGAGCAGAGTGTGGATAGTTGATCCAAGGCAGCAGATGTAGCTTAGAAACAAAGAACAAAGGGAGGATGAAGTGCAGAGAACGGCAAAGGGCAGTGACTACAGGATGAAACAGATGAATAGCACACAGCTAAAAGAAAGAAGGGTTTTCCATGAAGGTGAAACAGTTCTCTGTACCTTTCCCGATTTACTACAGAAAAGACCTGATCATAAACAAAAGAAAGATACCTTACCAGCCTGAAACTCGACAGTTTCGAAAGAAAATCATTCATAACGTTGTGAAGGGAAATGCAGGAGGTATTTGAAGGGATTCATTCCTCCTTTAGTCTCCCCTTCTCAACTTTTACTAAAATCCTCAGCCAAGTGCTAGATTTGCTGATAATGACAGACATTATGAATAAGTGTGAATAATGATGAAATCAAGCCACTATCTAATTCTAGTGCCCTCAGGGGTTGGGTCAGGGAGGAAAAGATAACATTTCAATCAATTTCCAGCATGCATATATTATACTACTCTGCCTGTGAAGCCATTTTCCCAAGTAAATAGTCCAATAAATAGAAAATTACTAAAAATGCAAATATATGTGTAAATGCTTAGGGAAAAGTTCTATGTTAACAGTTTTCCTGGGGAGTTAGAATAATAGGTGGCTCAATTATTTACATATTTGTACATTTGCATATTCGTATATTTGCATATTTTCTGACTATTGGCTATCATTTCATAATTATTAATTTAAAATTTAAAAACAGTATTTTAAAAGTTATTTCCATTATACTATAAATGTAGAAACCAATACTGTTGAAGCAGCTGTTAGATGAAATTCAGTTTTTTTCTTGCCTCTTATTTTTACTTGAGGCAGGTCACTTACCTTCTCTCAGCTGGGAGGACCTTATGAATCATGCATTCTCAACAGGATCTTAAGGAATGGTGAAAACAATCTCACTCTTTTGTGTAGGAAGCACGGAGATGCATTTGGTATATAAAAAATTATGTATTTGTGATGTTAAAAATTTTTGAAGAAATTATTAAAAATTATGAAATGGCTATGAGAGAGGAAGGTTGGCAATAAAAATAAGGTTGAGAAATACTAAGATAAGTTCATATATCTATATTCACTAACTGATGACAAGGTTGTAATTATAAATATTGTTATACAGAATTGACAAAAATTCTTTATTTATAATATGTGATTAATAGCTATTTTTATTTAATTTTTTTTTTTCTTTCTTTTCAGTTTTTGGCCGGGGCTGGGTTTGAACCTACCACCACCGGCATATGGGGCCGGAACCCTACTCATTTGAGCCCAGGCACTGCCCTATTTTCATTTAATTTTTATAAGAATTTTTAGAATAATACAGAGAATTCTCTGTTTATGTAGATTTGACCAAGTGTGGATAGATAATATTGGGGAAAAAAAAAAATAACTACAACAAAACTGATATAGTGTAATAAAACTATTTACAATATAAAAACTATTTACATAGCATTTAAATTGTGTTAGGTATTATCTGTAATTTAGAGATTATTTAAAGTATGCAAGAGGGTGTGTGTAGGTTATGTGCAAATGCTACAGCATATTAAATGAGTTTTGAACATTCTTGGATTTTTGTATCCCTGGGGGTCCTGGAACAAATCCTCTGTGGATACTAAAAGACCACTGTATTGATTTAAACCAGATCTGTGTTTCCCACAGATATAAAAAAAAAAAAATTGCCACAAACATAATAGCTTAAAATAACAAACATTTGTTCTCATAGTTTTAGACAGTGCAACTTCAAAATTACAGTGTGAGTAGGCCCACACTCTAGGTGGTAATGCTTTCTTTTTCTTCCAGGTCTGTAATTCCTGGTGTTCCTTGGTTTGTGGCAGCATAACTCCAGTTTCTGCTTTATTTTCACATGGTTTTATTTCCTATACTTCTGTGTCTCCTCCTTTTTGTCCATTAACTAATATTTATTTAAACTAATAAATAAAAAATTATAAATATGTATACATCTTCAAATGAATAAATTGATCTAAATGTCATACATATTACTCGCATATTTTTAAAAGCAAACACATTTAAAATTTCAGAAATGTTCAAAAACACAATACATTGTTACTAACCATAGTCACACATGTATAATAAATTGCTTGAATTTTTTATTCCTATCTAACTTAAATTTTGTATACTTTGACCAGTATCATTTCAAGGTCCCCCACTATCAGCTCTTGATAACCACCATTCTACTCTCTACTTATGTGAGTCCAACTTTAGAAATTCCACTTAAGGTGACATCATGCAGATTTGTCTTTCTGTCCCTGGCCTATTTCATTTAACATACTCATACAATGAACACAGAAGTGCAGGTATCTACTACACATACTGATTTCCATTCCGTTGATGATATATCCGGGAGTGGGATTGCTAGATCATAAGGTAGTTCTATTTTTAATTTTTGAGGAACCTCCTCATTGGTTTCCATAATGACTGCACTAATTTCCCACTGACAGTGTGTAAAAACTCCCTTTCCCCATGTGTTATCTTTCATCTTTTTGATAATTGTCCTTCTCACAGGTGATATCTCACTGTAGCTTCAATTTATATTTCCTTGGTAATCAGTAATGTTGAGCACTTTTGGTATGTCTTCTTTTACAAATGTCTATTCAGATTATTTGTTCACTTTTTTAAAATTATTTTTTTATTTTGTACACTGATGCATTTATGGGGTTTAGGTTACTACTTCAATATACAATGTGAAATGCTTACATTGAACTAAGTATTAATAATACATCCATCACAATTATACTCATTTCTTAATCGTTTTGAAATGTACCATTGCATCATGCATATTAGGTAAGGAACCCCCAAATACCCTCCCTCCTCCCATATCCCACCTCCCTTTCCCTCTCTTTCCTCTTCCCTTCTACTTTCTGGACTATAATTATGTTTTGCCATTCGTATGAGTGTGTAGGTGGTTATATATTGATTTCATAGTAGTATTGAGTACATTGGATACTTTTTTTCCCCATTCTTGAAATACTTTACTAAGAGGAATATGTTCCCGGTCCATCCAGGTAAACATAAAAGATGTGAAGTCTCCATCTTTTTTTATGGCTGCATAGTAAATATTTTATGAGGAGGACCCACTGGGCAATTAAAGCAACACCAAAAATACACTACTAGGATCGGATAAAACTAAAAAGGTTTTGCACAGCCAAGAGCACAATAAGTAAAGCAAACAGACAACCTTCAGAATGGGAGAAGATTTTTGCAGTTTATGCTTCCGACAAAAGTCTGATAACTAGAATCTACAGAGAACTCAAACTAATCAATAAGAAAAGAATAAATAACCCCATTTCTAAGTAGGCAAGAGACTTGAAGAGAAACTCTCTGATGAAGGCAGGAACATGGCCTACAAACACATGAAAAAATGCACATCATTCTTAATCATCAGAGAAATGCAATTCAAAACCACTTTGAGATATCATCTAACTCCAGTAAGATTAGCCCACATCACAAAATCCCAAAACTATAGATGTTGGCGTGGATGTGGAGAGAAGGGAGCACTTCTACATTGCTGGTAGAAATGCAAGCTAATACAAAATTTTTGGAAAGAAGTTTGGAGAACACTCAAGGAACTAAAAGTAGACCTACTGTTTGATCCTGCAATTCCTCTACTAAATATATACCCCGATGGTCAAAAATTATTTTACAACAAAGACATTTGCACCAGACTGTTTATTGCAGCCCAGTTCATAATAGCCAAGACATGGAAACAGCCCAAGTGCCCATTGACCCATGAATGGATTACCAAATTCTTCAGTTTTTAAATCGAGTTATTCATTTTCTTTCTATTGAGTTGTTAACACTTCTTGTAAATTTGGATATTAACCCCTTATCCATTATATAGTTTTGAAAATATTTTTTCTTTTATTCCAGAAATTGTCTCTTTATTCTGTTGATTGTTTTCCTGGCTGCTCAGAAACTTTTTAGTTTGATGTGATCCCATTTGTTTGGTTTTGTTGCCAGTACTTCACTGTTCATGTCCAAATCCTTGCCTATAACAATGTCGTGGATATTTTACTCTATTTATTCTTCTCAAAGTTTTAGAGTTTCAGGTCTTATATTTAAGTCTTTAATCCATTTTGTGTAGAATTTTGTGTATGTGAGATAAGGATCTAATTTCATTTTTCTGTGTGTGATATCAAGTTGTTCCAACACCACTTATTGAAGAGGCTGTTTTTTCACCTTTGTGTTTTGACACGTTTGTCAAAATTAATTGACCGTTCATGTGTGAATTTATTTTTAGCCTCTCTATTATTTTCCATATGTCTCTGTGCTTTGTTTTTAACTTTTTTATGCCAGCACCATGCTGTTTGGAATATTATAGCTTATAATATAATTTGAATTTAGGTAGTGTGAAATCTTTTTCTGTCTCTTTTGACACCTTTTATTGGATTTAAAAGTCATTTGAATCCCGGGTCATCCCATTATTATTAGTATTATTATTATATTTGGCCATGGTTGGGTTTGAACCTGCCAACTCTAGCATATGGAGTTGGTCCCCTACTCTGTGGAGCCACAGGCGCCACCCCCATTATTTTATGATTCTTAACTTTATTACAAGTACAATGACCCTAATTCCAAAAAAAAGTCATTTGGCTGGGCACAGTGGCTCACTTCTGTAATCCTAGCCACTCTGGGAGGACTTTTTGAGCTCAGGAGTTTAAGACACCCTTGGCAAGAGGGAAATACCATCTAAATTTTGTAAATGTGGAATGTAAATGTTTTGGCATGGTAACTGGGAAAATGCCAGGAAGGCTATGTTACCTATTGTGATGAAAATGTGTCAAATGGTCTGTGAAGCTAGTGTATGATGCCCCATAATCATATCAATGTATGCAGCTATGATTTAATAAATTAAAAAATAAAAATAAAAAAATAAAAATAAAAAGAGAGAGAGAGAAATAATCTAATCTAATTATTTGGTTTTACCAAGGCAGAAATCCCAAATGACTCACCCAAAATTATATAGCAGTAATAATGCCATTGGGTACTTACCATGTGTCAGGCACTGGACTAAGTATTCTCCATAGTTTATCTCATATATTACTCACACAACCTAAATAATTGTTGATTTTATTGCCTCTAGTTTTTCCTCTTTATTTATTTAATTTTTTTTTTTTTTTTTAGAGACAGAGTTTCATTTTGTTGCCCTCAGTAGAGTACCCTGGCGTCATAGCTCACAGCAACCCCAAACTCTTGGGCTCAAGTGATTCTCTTGCCTCAGCCTCTCTAGTAGTTGGGACTACAGGCACTTGTCACAATGCCTGGCTATTTTTTATTTTTTTTATTCTGTTATTTTAATTTTTTTAGAGACAGAGTCTCAAGCTGTCTCCCTGGTAGAGTGCTGTGGCATCATAGCTCACAACAACCTCCAACTCTTAGGCTCAAGTGATCCTCTTGCCTCAGTTTTCCTATTTTTAGTAGAGACAAGGTCTTGATTTTGCTCAGGCTGGTCTCGAACTAGTGAGCTTAAGCAATGCACCCACCTCAGCCTCCCGGAGTGTTAGGATTACAGGTATGAATCACCATGTCTGGCCAAGTGGCTATTTTCTAACACAGTCTTGCTCTTTCTCAGGCTGGTCTCAAACTCATGAGCTCAAGCAATCCACTCAAATCAGCCTCCCAGAGTGCTGGGATTATAGGCATGAGCCACTGCACCATGCCTTATTTATTTAATTTTTAGAGATGTGGTCTCACTGTATTGTCCAAGCTAGCCTAGAACTCCTGAGCTCAAGCAATTGTCATGCCCAGGAGTTCCACAAAGACCACACTGCCAAAAAAGCCGAATTTATAGCAAAGTCCCTTTATTGAAGAGCCGGCCAGCGACTGCCTCAGTGTCCCAACATGGGGTTTCTGAGAGCAACCCAGAGTGCTTAAAGGGTCAGGTTTTTAAGGATTAGTCTGCATCCTGGCTTTTAAGGCTTAGTCTGGCATGCAAGCTGTCCAGGTGCATTCAGGTCGGGGTAGCAAGCAAGCATTATATAGAAGTAGAATTTTGTGACTAGTTAGCCATACATCATACATCTTTGTTTTAACATTTTCCCATACATCTTAGTTCCAGTACTTTTCCTCCATACATCTTTGTCTCAGTATTCTTTCCATCTAGTATTGTCTAAAGGTAAGTCCAGGACAGTCAGTTCGTTTCCCAAGCCCAGGAGTTAGTCAAGGAAGAAGTTAGTGAGTACTTTCCCATCTATCTTGGGAGTGAACCAGATTTACTCCATTTTGTTGAGGGCTTGCAGCCCAGGAATTGTCAGGAGTTAACTGGTATTTTTCCATTATAGTCTAGGCCTGACACAATCTTCCTGCTTCCACCTTTCAAGTAGCTGGGACTAAGGGTATATGCACCACTCTGCACAGCTCAGTGCCTCCATGGTATAGATTTAAAAAGTTGAGACTAGGCTGGGCACCTGAGCTCAGTGGTTAGGGTGATGGCCACGTGCATCAGGGCTGGTGGGTCTGAATCTGGCCTGGGCCTGCTAAACAAATAAACAAAAAATAGCTGGGCATTGTGGCATCTGCCTGTAGTCCCAGCTACTTGTAAGGCTGAGGCAAGAGAATCGCTTAAGCCCAGGAATTTGAGGTTGCTGTGAGCTGTGATGCTATGGCACTCTACCAAGGGTGACAAAAATGAAACTGTCTCAAAAAAAAAATTTTTTTTTGAGAGTAGTAAACTAAATTGTCCCAGGTGAATCAGACATGGAGCACGAGACAGAATTGGGATTTAAACTTGAATAAATTAATACTTTTAAACTACACTGACACTCCTTTAGTGCCTCAAGGCAAGCCACAGACAGTACAGTTAAAGAGCTCAAGTGAGCAGAGCCACTTGAGTATTCAGTTACTCAAAATTTATTTATTTTAACCAAGAACTAAAGTGTTGATGTTGAACGAACTCTTCCATAAAGTAAAAGCACAGATTGGTTTATATTAATGATTTCATAATGCAGCAGGCTAGCTTAAAAAATACATTGTCAGGCCCAGTGGGTGGCCCACACTTGTGATCCTAGCACTCTGGGATGCCACGTAGTGGTGGTGGTGGTGTTCCCTTGAGCTCAGGAGTTTGAGATCAGCCTGAGCAAGAGCCAGACCCCATCTCTATGAAAAATAGAAAATTTAAGCTGGGTGAGGTGGCTCACACCATAATCCTAGGACTCTGGGAGGCCTAGGACTCTGTGGATTGCCTGAGCTCACAAGTTTGAAACCAGCCTGAGCAAAAGTGAGACCCCCATCTCTAAAAATAGCTGGGCGTTGTAGCAGGCACCTGTAATCCCAGTTACTTGGGAGGCTGACGCAAGAGGATTGATTGAGCCCAACCAAGGGTTTGAGGTCTCTGTGAGCTATGATGCCATGGCATTCTACCAAGGGCATCAAAGTGAGACTCTGTCTCAAAAAAAAAAGAAAGAAAGAAAGAAAGAAAGAAAGAAAGAAAGAAAGAAAGAAAGAAAGAAAGAGAAAAAGTGATTGTCTTGCAGTGGTAGTTTTTTTTAGCATTCAAAATTTGAGCTTTTCCTTTAAATGTGTGTACAAAAAAGGGAGACTAGTATAATGCTGAAGTGTTTTCAGTTAAATGAAAATATCCTAATATTCCATGACTGTTTTAAGTGAAGCTCTTTAAAAATTACTTTTCTTAACTTCTAACAAAAAAAACTCCCAGACCAAAGGGTTTCACAGCAGAATTTTACCAAACCTTCAAAGAGCTAGTACCTATGTTACAGAACCTATTCTAAAATACTGAGAAGAAAGGAATCCTCCTCAACTCCTTCCACAAAGCAAATATCATCTTGATACCAAAACTGGGGAAAGACACAACAACAAAAAAGAAAACTACAGACCAATATCATTAATGAGTATTGATGCAAAAATACTCAAGAAAATCTCAGCAAACAGAATTCAGCTACACATAAAAAAAATTATCCATTGTGACCAAGTGGGTTTCATCCTACAGATACAAGGCTGGTTCAACATATGGAATCCATAAATACAATTCACCACATAAACAAAAACAAAAACAAGGACCATATGATTCTCTCAACTGATGCAAAGAAAACTTTTGATAAAATTCAGCATCCTTTTTAAAGAACACTCAAAAATATAGGCATAGATAAAACAGTTTCTCAAACTGATAGCCACCATCACATTGAACAGAGAAAAGTTGAAAGCATTCCTGCTTAGAACTGGAACCAGATAAGGATGCTCACTATCACCACTACTTTTCAACATATTGCTGGAAATTTTAGCCAAACCAATCAGACAAAAGGTTTTTGTTGTTTTTGAGATAGGGTCTTACTCTATTGTCCAAGCACACAGCAACCTCATACTCCTGGGTTAAGGAGATTCTCCTGCCTCAGATTCCCAAATAGTTGGGATTATAGGCTCCCAGCACAATGCCCATCTAATTTGTCTATTTTTACTAAAGACAGAGTCTTGTTCTTGCTTAGGCTGCTTGCTAACTGCTGAACTCAAGCAATCCACCCACCTTGGCCTTCCAGAGTGCTGGATTACAGGTGTGAGCGACTGCACCCAACCCAGGAGAAATATATTAAGATTCAAAGTTTAGCAGAGGAGGTCAAACGATCATCCTTTGCAGATGATATGATCCTATACTTAGAAAACCCCAAGGACTCAACCATGAGACTTCTTGAAGTCATCAAGGACTACAGCAATGTTTGAGGTTATATAATCAATGTACACAAATCAGTAGCCTTCACATATGACAACAGTCAAGCTGAGAATCAAATCAAAGATATACAATAGCCTTCATAGTAGCATCAAATAAAATAAAATACCTTGGAATACACAGTAGGATCAAACAAAATGAAATACCTCTAACAAAGAACGTGAAAAGGCTCAGCGCCTGTAGCTCAAGTGGCTCATGTGCCAATCACATACACCAGAGCTGGCAGGTTTGAATCCAGCCTGGGCCTGCTAAACAATATTGACAACTACAACCAAAAAATAGCCAGGTGTTGTGGTAAGCACCTGTAGTCCTAGCTACTTCAGAGGCTGAGGCAGGAGAATTACTTAAGCCCATGAGTTGGAGGTTGCTGTGAGCTGTGATACTATGGCACTCTATCCAGGGCGACAGCTTGAGGCTCTGTCCAAAAAAAAAAAAAAAGTGTGAAGAATCTTTAGAGAGAATTGTGAACCACTAAGAAAAGAAATAGCAGAGAATGTTAACAGATTGAAATACATACCATGTTCATAGTTTGGAACAGGCGTCCTCAAACTGCGGCCCGCAGGCCACATGAAGCGGTGTGAATTGTATTTGTTCCCATTTTGTTTTTTACTTCAAAATAAGATATGTGCAGTGTGCCTAGGAATTTGTTCATATATTTTTTTTAAACTATAGTCTGGCTGTCCAATGGTCTGAGGGACGGTGAATTGGCCTTATGTTTAAAAAATTTGAGGATGCCTGGTTGGGAAGAATCAATATTGTTAAAATGTCTCTTCTACCCAAAGCAATCTAGAGATTTAATGCAATCTCCATTAAAATACCAATGTTTTACTTTAAAGATCTTGAAAAAATAATTCTGCATTTTGTATGGAACCAGAAAATTATCCTATGCAATTCTATGAAACAAGAATAAATCAGGAGGCATCCCCTTGCCAAATTTCAGGTTCTACTACAAGTCTAGAGTAATCAAAACAGCATGGTACTAGCACAAATATAGACGTAGATCTCTGGAACAGAATGGAGAATCCAGAGATGAAACCAGTCCCTTATAGCCATCTAATCTTCGGCAAAGCGAACAAAAGCATTCACTGGGGAAAAGAATCCCTATTTATAAATGGTGCTGGGAGAACTGTTTAGCTAGATGTAAGAGAATAAAACTAGACCTCTACCTCTCACCACTTAACAAAAATTAAGTAGATAAAATCTAAGACATGAAAAATAAAAACCCCAGAAGATAATATGGGAAAAACTCTCAATCTTATCAGCCTAGGAAAAGAATTTATAAAGAAGACCCCACTAGCAATTGCAGCAAGAAAAATAAATAAATGGGACCTGATCAAGTTAAAAAGTTTTGCATAGCTAAGGACACAATCAACAAAGCAAAAAGACAACCTTCCAAATGGGAGAAGATACTTGCATACTGTGAGTCCAGCACAAGGCTTATCATCAGAATCTATGATACACTCAAGTCTATCAACAAGAAAAAAGCAAACCCCATTAGAAACTGGGCAAGAGGCATGAATAGAAACTTTTCTTATGAAGATAGAAGAATGGCCAATAAAAACTTGAAAAAATGCTCATCACCCTAATTTCCAAAGAAATGCATTTAAAACCCAGTGGTGATATCCAACCCCAGTAAGAATGGCCCACTTCACAAGGTCCTAAAACAATCATTGCTGGCATGGGTGCAGAGAGAAAGGACCACTCGTGCCCTGTTGGTGGGACTGCCAACTAGTACAGCCCCTATGGAAAGTACTATGGAGATTCCACAAAGAATCTCCTCCTAGGCATTCCCCAAAAGAAAAAAAGTCGGTTTACCACAGGGACATTTACACTAGAATATTCATGGCTGCTCAGTTCACAATCATTAAGATATGGCAACAACCCACTGGCATGGTGGCTCACGCCTGTAATCCCAAGACTGTGGGAGCTGAGGAGGGAGAATTGCTTGAGCTCAGGAGTTTGAGATTTTCCTGAGTGAGAGTGAGACCCCCACCTCCTAAAAAAATGGAAAAACCCAGTCAGGCACCACAGCGAGCACCTGTAATCCCAGCGGCTTTCAGAAGCTGAGCCAGTGAGATGCCCACACCCCAAGTCTCAGGTTGTGTAGGATAATATTTAGCAATAAACATACCCTACATCAAGAACACAAAGTGAATTCAGTGTGAATTTAAAATGACTTACTTTTCTTCCAAAGGCTTAAGGGACTTGGAACACCCCGGGTTGGCTTCCTTGGAGTTATAAATTCTTTAAGCCATTTCTCTGAAGCTGTACACCCTGTGAAGCCTGAGATCAAAGGGCATGCCGCCCTTCCTCAGAGATACGGGCCAGAGGGTTGACTTACGTTAACAACATATTATCAGAGGTCTATAGGTGCTCTGCCCTGAGGAGAAGACACAGTTATTACTTCATACTGAGTAAACTGAGTGAATGCTTGAAGATATTTTTCCATCAACTCTGTTCCCCTATGGCTACTTTCTTCTTTTTTATTTTGTTTACACACCTGCCCAGAGATTAGTCAGTGTTTAGAAGAAGATGTTTACTGCAAAAGTGATTATGTTGATGTGGTAACAGGATATTTCCTTTTTAGTTGATTTCAGATAGGTAAATTGAGGTAATGGTGAAACTAATAGATAAAAGATTAAGTGTGTACATGACTAGAAAGGTATAAAATCAGACCCCTAAATAAGATCTTTGCCATACGCCATCTCATCTCGTGTAGTCTGTTTCTTGACTTAATAATTACAGGAGCAAGTTTACACCCATGGCAAAGCTGGGATTCATTCTCCAGTCACACAACAGTTGCAGTAAGATATGATGCCATTGTGCTCTGCTCAGGGCATAGAGTGGGACTCTGTCTCAACAACAGCAACAAAAAAAGCAAAGAAATACAAAAAATAAGCAAGGAAATAAAAAAAAAAAAAAGATATGGCAACAACCCAAGTCCCCATCAACACATGAATGGATTAATAAATTGTGGTATATGTATACCATGGAATACTATTCATTCCTAAAAAAAAGATGGAAATTTTGCATCCTTTGCAACAACCTGGATGGATTTGGAGGACTTTCTTCTAAGTATTGGAAAAACAAGCATCACCTGTACTCAATACTAATGTGAAACTGGGAGATTAACAATAATGTTATTATTATTTTTTTTTAGAGACAGAGTCTCACTTCGTTGTCCTTGGTAGAGTACTGTGGCATCATAGCTCACAGCAACCTCCAGCTCTTGGGCTTAGGCGATTCTCTTGCCTCAGCCTCCAGAGCAGCTGGGACTACAGGCACCCGCCACAATGCTCGGCTATTTTTTGTTGCAGTTTGTCCAGGGCCGTGTTTGAACCTACCACTCTCATATGTGGGGCCAGCACCCTACCCACTGAGCCACAGGTGTCTCCCAAAAAATTGCCTTTTTAAACACCAAATTTCAAACAGGCAGCAATGCTATTTGTAATAAATCTTTGGAATGAATGTTTATTTTGTATTTCACTATGAGTAAGATAGAAAGCAATGTTAAGTTTAAAATTTATTCTGTTAGCAGTCACTGTTAACCTGAAAGCCCATTTCATTCAGGGTGCTGCTGGCCAGGCCTTAAGAAGGCCAGATGAGCTGACATGCCAACATCTGGAGATTATTTATGCACTTCCAAGGCCAACTGGAACTGGAACAAGTTGGGGAACTTGACTGAAATAAGTTGGGGAACTGGACTCCATGGTACTATCAAGAACCCAGGGCATCTGTGCATTCAATGAAGTGTTAACTAGCTGTAAATTTAAATTTAGAAATACTTTGAAGATATAGCCACCTTGAAAGCAAGAAATGTTTTGACTTTGTAACCTATAAAGGGTTTTTTTAATGTAATCTGCTGATTTATAACATTGCTAATGTACTAGTATACTGTGAGGGTATAAAAATAACAAAAGAGGCTTGGTACCTGTAGCCCAGTGGTTACAGCATCAGCCACATGCACTGAGGGTGGTGGATTCAAACCTGGCCCAGGCCAACTAAACAACTGCAACCAAAAAAAACCCCAAAATAGCCAGGCATTGTGGCGGTCTCCTATAGTCCCAGCTACTTGGGAGGCTGAGGCAAGAGAATCGCTTAAGCCCAAGAGCTCGAGTTTGCTGTGAGCTGTGATGCCTCGACACTCTACCCAAGGTGACATAGTGAGACTCTGTCTCAAAAAACAAACAAACAAACAAACAGAAGGACAGAACAGCTCTTTGAAATATCCTCGACATTCTCTGGAATTGCTGACTTTTCTGTAAATAAAAGTGAAATTGTTGATCTCTCATCTGCTTCTCTGTTGATTGGCTTGACTCCTTGGTCCGGCAACACTACAGGGTGTCCTGAAAGTTGCCCCCAAAGTCACCATATGTGAAGAAAATAGGAAATTATAGCTAAATGTACTTTTAATTACAAAAATATTCATTACAAAATTTTGCAAAGAGGTAGATAACACATAGATAATATTTTGTATTCTTTATAATACTTTATAAAATTACATACTGAATATTTTGAAAATGAAGGTACATTTAGTAACAATTTCTCCAGTTTCCCTATGTATGGAGACTTTTGGGACACCTTGTAATATAGAACAGAGTTTGTCATCTTCCGTGCCTGTACTCTTCACTGTTCTGCTGGTATTTTAGCAAGTACTTCTTGTCCATCTTAAAAAGTCTCTATCCTCTTCACTGAACAGATCAGAAGCACCTCTTCTTTTGTAGAAGTTGATTGATGGTTCATTCCATTGTGCTACCAAAAAGAGCATACTGCTATAGCAATATTCCATTGCAACCTGGATTAGATTCTTCAGAATTTTTGATCCTATGCTAAAGCTTCTATAATCACAAAGAAGTCCTCAAGATAAAATAACAGGCTGGGGGTGTGGGGTGGTACGGTGACTCACTCCTATAATCCTAGCACTTCAGGAGACTGAAGTGGGTGGGTTGCTTGAACTCAGGAGTTCAAGATCAGACTGAATAAGAATGAGACTCCATCGCTACTAAAACTAGCCAGGTGTTGTAGTGGGCAACTATAGTCCCACCTACTCAGGAGGCTGAGGCAGGATCTCTTGAGCCCAAGAGTTTGAGGTTACTGTGAGCAGTCATGCCATGGTACTCTACCCAGGTGACAGGATGAGATTCTGCTTCAAATAAATAAATTAAATAAATAAATAAAAACCTTGGTTATTTCATTATGTAAATGATCTTTCCAATATCTTGGACTTTGTTCAAGGTGACAAAGAGAGATTTTATTTAGGAAGAAAAAAGAGAAAGTTTAGAGCACTTTCAAAGAGAGGTGGAAGTGGGTCCCTTTCATGAAGGAGAGAAGGTGAGAAAGATCAGGTTCACTCATTTTTACTGTCTGCTCCACCTCACAAGAATGTGAGTTCCATAAAGGCACAGATATTCATTGGTTTTAATCTCTGCTATATTCCTAGGGTTTGGAGCAGTGCCTAGCATAAAGGAAGCTCACTACATATTTATTTGATGGAATAAATGGGGTGTGCCTGAAAATTTACCTTTGCTACTGCTCTAACTTAAGATATAGCTTGGTTATTCAGAAGCTTAGTAGAAATGAATTAATACACTGAACCACTTAGGTTTTTAAACCTTTTCAAGGAATTCATTTTGCATATTCTTTCCAACCAGAAGAGGGCAAGTTTGGGAGGGAAGAATACTAAGAAATCGAAATAAATCCTAAATGTAGGCTCCTGCCTGTTTGGAGATTGAAAGCCACGGGGTGGCAGTAGGAGTATACTGAAAATCCAAAGACAGGCATTCAGGCTACACCGGTCTTTGAAAGGAGATAGGTGGCCCAAACATACACATTTTCTACTTTTCATTTTGGTCACGTCATTTTTTTTTTTTTTTTCAATTGTAACAGAAAAATTTTTATTTAAAGAATGTATCTTAGAATTTAAACAAGGTCATTTAATTCTGGACAAGTTTTCTCAATTCCAAAATGGTATTTCATAAACAATCTCACTTTTGAGTATGTGTATATTAAAACACAAACTTCTTTTGCATTTCTACCCCTGGTGACAGCCCAAATCACCACAGTGTAGGCATATTAATTAGCCCAGGCACCTTTCAGCATGATACAGTGACCATTGTCACTCTTTGCTCTTGGTCAAGTCAGGGCACTTAAAATTGACTTTGTTATAAATATTAAATGAATAAAGAACTAGCTTCTCCTGTAATTAGACATGAAACTCATGCCTATTTTAAAATAGATATCACTCACTCAGAAATATTCTGATGCTATAACAAAAGGAATGGGGTCTACTTCATAAATGAATTCTAAAACAAAATACATTTATTTATTTATTTTATTTATTTATTTATTTTTATTAAATCATAGCTGTGTACAATGGTATGATCATGGGGCATCATACGTTAGTTTCACAGACCGGTTGACACGTTTATATCACACTGGTTAAATGGAAGTATTTGAGGAAAAAATTTCCTAAAATACACCTGCCATCTTCCTGCCACCTTGGAGCAATCAGATGCTGGGAGTCTAGACGGTACCTGCAACGCCAACCTGCAATCCGTACAAACCACTCTACCACTTGACCCTCAGGCAGAAGCTGCCCTTTCTACTTCTTGAGCTTCTGGTACAGATCACCTCCTTCACAGAAGCCCATGACAATGTAGAGCTGACCATCTCTCCTTCCCAGGACTCCTTGTAGGTGACAATGTTGGGGTGCTTTAGCTGAGATAAGAGCTGGGCTTCCTGTTCAGCAGCTCACAGCTCTCGACTAGAGGCTTTTCGGAGGTTCAGTTTTTTGATGACGTACGGTAACATTTGCTATGAGGATGGAGGTGAGGCTTAAAAATGACTCCCAGGTGTCCATCTTGGGCAACTGGCAGGCTGGTGGTGTTCCTCACTGCAGTGGGGGAGGTGAAGATGTGCGTAAAGGTCTGTCTGCGGTCCCGCCGGTGCTTCATGAGCGTCACCTCCCTATAGCTGCCGCAGGTAGCAGTACGCGGCCAGGGGCATGTTCCCAGCACTGGCCCACAGCTGGGATGCAGCGACAGGTAGAGCAGCGGGCCACGGCGGGGGGTGGGGTGGGTGGGGGGTGTGGTCACTTCATTGTTAACATTAGTCTTCTGTAGATTTATATGTCAGAGCTTTGTATTTTTCCTTACATATGACAAAATTAAATTCAAAATGTTGGAGCAGAACAGATTAAAACTTTTTATTGTTGTAAAACTTACATAACATAAAAATCGCCATTAAACCATTTTAGAAAGTACAGTTCTGTGGGTTTTACTATATTCACAATGTTACGTAACCATCACCACTTTCTAACTCTAGAATATTTGCATTACATTTAGTCTTTCTTCCCCTGACTATTCTACTTTATGTCTCTATGATTGCCTATTCTGGGCATTTCATGTAAATTGAACCGTACAGGATGGCAGTACAGATTTCAAATAGCAAGATTATTTATGGTGTCAAAATGAAGCTATGTTTTTTGGTCTTTCATCTAAAATATCAAAGTTACACAGGGTTGGAAAACACACAGTTTTTAGACCAATTGGTAACTCTAATTTGCTTTAATATTTCACAAGTGTTTTAAGGGATACCCTAAATTAGGTTTGCTTGCCCTCTTGGGCAAGAATACCCTTTGATTCTTTCTCTTTTCTTTTTTTGAGACAGAGTCTCACTATGTTGCCCTTGGTAGAGTGCTATGGCGTCATCGCTCACAGCAACCTCAAACTTTGGGGCTTAAGTGATTCTCTTGCCTCAGCCTCCCGAGTAACTGGGACTATAGGCACCCACCACAATACCAGCTGTTTATTTGTTGGAGTTGTCATTGTTGTTTGGCAGGCCTTGGGCTGGGCTTGAACTCACCAGCTTTGATGTATGTGGCTGGCGTCCTACTAACTGAGCTACAGGTGCTGAGCCCTTTTTCACTTTTTTATTGAGACAAAGTCTTGTTCTGTCACGCAGGTAGGAGTACAGTGGCATCATCATAGCTCACTGCAACCTCAAATTCCTGGGCTCAAGTAATCTTTCTGTCTCAGCCTCCTTGGTAGCTAAGACTACAAGCCTGTACCACCACTCCTGGATAATTTGTCTATATTTTTGTAGAGGTAGGATCTCACTGTGCCGCCCATGTTGGCCTCTAACTCCTGGCCTCAAGTGATCTTTCTGCTTCAGCATCCCAAAGTGCTGTAATTACATGTGTGAGTCACCATGCCCATCCATCATCATGTTTTCAACCTCCTGTTGAAGATAAAAAAAATTTTTTAGAGGCCATCCTACTATATTATCCAGGCTGGATTTGAACTTCTATACTCAAGCTGTCCTCTCTTCTCAATCTCCCAAATAGCTGGGACTACAACCACATACCACCAGGCCCGGCTCAGTAGTCTTTGTGGCTCTGGGCCCAGAGCTAGGCAAGTGGTCCCTGATGAGTTTTGCCCACAAAATAGAAATCTCTGAGAATAGCTGGGCTATTTATTGTTTAGCAAAGGTTGGAGAAACCATGAAGAGGAGTTTGTCTTCCTTTGTAACTTTCCCAAGAATAGAAAATGAGTTTATGGCAACATTTAGTCACAACTTTCTTTGCTTCAATGTATTTATATAAGCAACTATATCAAGGACAAAAGCAAATAGAATTTCTAATATAAGGGAATGCAAGCAGGTGGTTTGAAGATGTTTCAAATTCTCTCCCAATATGAAAGAGCAGCTTCTCATTTGGGAAAAGGCCTGGTGCTTCCTCAAAGCTGTCGTACATGCCTATTAATCTCTCTGCTACTCATGAAAAAGAAAATCATTATACATAGGAGTGAGGGGAATCTATCCCTAAAGGTTTTACTGAGGGGCTCTCACAAAACTGAGTTATTATTTTCCCTTATAAACACAGAAAGACACATATGCTTTAAAACTGAAATTCTCTGAAGTAAAAGTGACAGAAACTTAGGGTGAAAATGATTCTACCAAGTCATAAGTTTTTATTTTTTACAAAGAGTCAGCTATGTCTTGAAGATTACAAAAACTTCAGATTTTTTTTTTAAAGTTCAAAGAAAGGACAGTTATAATTCATTTGGATGAGATTTTCATTCATTTATTCTCATTTATTAAATGTTTACTGTGTACCTATTATTTGCTCTGTAGTGTACTGTATGTACCATGATCAAGAGAACTGAGTTAGCCAGGTGCCGTGACTCACACCTATAATCCTAGCACCCAGGGAGGCCGAGGTGGGCAGATTGCTTGAGCTCACAAGTTAAAAACCAGCCTGAGCAAAAGCGAGAACCTCATCTCTAAAAACAGCTGGGCATTGTTGTGGGCACCTGTAGTCCCAGCTACTCAGGAGGCTGAGGCAAGAGAATCTTTTGAGCCCAAGAGTTTAAGGTTGCTGCGAGGTGTGGTGCCATGGCACTCTACCCAGGGTGACAAAGTGAGACTTTGTCTCAAAAAAAAAAAAAAAGAGAAAGAGAGAGAGAATTGAGTTGCCTTCGAATATTTAATTCTGACTGCATAATTTAAAATGACCACAGTGAAGGTCACTTTATTATTTTTTTTATTAAATCATAGCTGTGTACATTACTGCGATCATGGGGCACCATACACTGGTTTTATAGACCGTTTGACACATTTTCTTTTATTTATTTATTTAGTTAGTTATTTTTTTTAAGCAGGAACTCAACTTTATTGCGTCAAGCAACACATTTTCATCATACTGATTAACATAGCCTTCCTGGCATTTTCTTAGTTATTGTGTCAAGACATTTATAGTCTACATTTACTAGGTTTCACATGTACCCTTACAAGATGCACCGCAATGTAATTCCACCAATCACCCTCCCTCTGCCCATCTCCCCCCTCCCTCTCCTCCCTTTACTCCTTCCCCCTAGTCTTAGGTTATAACTGGGTTATAGCTTTCATGTGAAAGCCATAAATTAGTTTCATAGTAGGGCTGAGTACATTGAATACTCAGACTACTTTAAAGAACCCATGTAATTGAGTGAGGCCCACCCAGATAATTTTCCAGTCTCTAGGTCCACACACCCCAATCACAGGAATAAAGACCATCATATTAGCAGTTGCTGGAATCATGTAGGTGTGTACACCAGAGGTGTGGGGAATCTTGAGAGCTGTCTCAGAATTCTGCCTAACACATTTTACACCACCTGGTGTATACACACTCAAATACCAATGTAACTCAAACAAAATTCCCTGAAAACATTTCCCTTACCACCTAGTCTGATCATTTATATTCTGTTTCATTTGTAATGCAATCATCTCAACTCACCAAGTTGATTTCATAGTCCTTTAATGAGATGTGACCAGTAGATTGAAAATCAACAAACTTTATATTGGAAGTCTATCAATTGGAAGTAATATCAATAATAAAACTCTATTATTCTCTTAAAAAATTGAATTGTTAATTAGAACATTAACTTAGTAGACACACTAATGGATAAATAGGTGAAAATGGAGAGGAATTTTTTACTACTTCAGTTTGTGTTTTTGTGAGATAAAAATACCCGAGTTTTACAACATGTATGAGAGACATATATCCTTTAAAACTTTAGCCTCTAAAGATATAAAATGAAACCAAATAATATACCGTATATACTCGAGTATATATGGTACTCATGATACTCAGTTTTTCTCACTACTGTTAGTTCAGAGAACTATATAAAAGGACTTCTGAAAAAATACTTAAATTAGGCACGGTGGGAGGGAAGAGGACTGTGCACACAAGATCCAAAAATGTGTCATCCCTCCCTCCAGGGGACCCATCCATGTTTCCCCTCACTTTAGTGGTCTAGGGCTAGAGTTTACACACCTCTGTCCGTTCCCTTTGCTGATTAGTAAAAGGTGCCTGTGTCTTTCCATACTAAGGACTTTCACTTGATAGTTAGGAAATAGGGCCACTCTTGAATAAATGACGCCCCCCATCAGTCATTCAGTGAAACCCCAGATATGGGCCAGTTCCTGTTCAGTCCATGTGTGAAGGCCTCTTCGAAGATACTGCTCAGATGGAAAGAAACGGGAAACAAAGAGCCTTACTTTCTAGCAGTCACCTTATGGGCTGGGGAAGGGAGTACCCAGTTAAAATGAGCAGATAGGTAAGTAAAATACAAGACAATGTGCCCTAAATACCATTGTGGGGGGAGAATGACCATGAGAGCAGCAAAAGGCAAAGAAGACTCACTTAAAGTGCCATGGAGTCCAAAAGATGGAGAAATCACATCCCGTTGTAAAGACAGCCAGAGGCTACTTGTTGGCTCCGTAGAGAGAATCACCCTCACCACTCCGCTTCCCTTTTGCTTGTGTGCACCTTTGGATATGCACTTACCGATCCATCGTACCCTCTTCTGCTGGCACATCTGTCTCAGTTTGTATGAGGAGGGAATGACGTCTTCAGTCTCATTAATCAAAGCACTTAGAACAGTGTGAAGCACATTGTTAAGTGCTACATAGATGTTTGGGGCAGGAGAGGTTAAAAAGGGTTATGAAGCTTGCCTTTCTCAGTGGAAGGGAGAGGAAGGACTCTACTAAGAATTCAGGTTAAGGGAGAACTTTTGAGGCTTGAGGGCCTTACAGAAGGATTGGAATAAATGGTACAGAGAACAATGAGTATAAAAAATGTGCAGAGTCATCCAAGCCCTCCTTTATGACATGTGCTATGTAAATACTCTGCGCAAATCCATGGAGAAGCCAGCCTTCTGGGGTTCCTCTTTCAGCAGGGCTTCTGAGCAGGTCCAGTCGGGGGCTAACAAGTATCTGAATAGTGTCTCTGGAACTTTACTTCATTTGCAATCTCTCTCCCTCAGCTTCTCACCTGGTCATGGGAACTGACAGTCTGCTTATCCCTGTTAATCTTCTGTTTGTTCCCATGGATCAGTCTCTAGCGTTTACCCTGTCTAAATTAATCTCACTGCAACACAGTCTTCCTTCCTATAATTAACCATTCAGTGTTCTTTACACAGCCATTTCCAGTCTTATATTCAGGTGAATTTATTCAATAAATATTTTTTGAATGCCTACCATGCACCAGGCCTTGTTCAAGCTGCTGCAAATACAAGAGAAAATGAGACCAAGTGCAGCCCTCAGCTGCTTAAATTCCAATAGGAAAGACAGGCAGACACACAGTCCAGTCTGTAACATATTGTCAAGGAATGGTAAATTTTTAAAGAAAACAAAAAGAATTAAGCTAGCGAGGTGACAGATGATAGATGTAAAATGGGTTTAAATCTTACACGATTTTTATGAACATTCTAGAAGATGCATTGTCTCAGTTCTAACTGAGAAATCAATCAGCTGTTTTCAATTATAAGACATTAAATGTATTAATAGAATTTTCAGTGATTTGTTTTTCACCTTCCTTGGAATAGGCTTAGCTGATGCAGAGACTCACGGAATAGATACTGCAGCATGAAGAAGACAATGTTTGAGGGGAAATGTAATGACCTTCATGCTTTCCTTCATTGTTTTCAAGATGAGTATCCAGATGTTCTTCATTTCTACCAAGAATGGATAAAGCATGCAGATTAAGATGAGGTATAGAATATAAAGATTAAATATCAGGGAGAATTTTACAAATCTTAGTATATGTTATAGGGAAGTTTTTTTTTTTAGAAGTATAGTTGTTGTCTCTTTAGAGTGGTTTAGGCATCTGCTTGCCTAGAGAAAAAGGTAGTAAGAGCACCTCTCAAAGATCTTGCACGATTTTGATGAAGGCAGGGTAAAGCAGTAGTGAGCAACTTGGCCTTGGGAGTTTGATGTCCAATTTGGACTGCATCGTTCCCTCTGCTGAGTTATATGACCACAAGCAAGGTAGTTAGAATCTCAAATTTCAGTGTCTTTACTTATAAGAGGAAATAAAATGAGGGCTTACTAAAAAGGCTGTTGTGAGGCATAAGTGAGATAACCTGTGTAACGTGCTTATCATAGTACCTAGAACTTGGAAGTTCTCAGTAACTATTGGTGAGCTTCTTGTTGTTGTGTATTAAGGATGCAGCATAAATGAGGCACCATGCTGCCTGCCCTATGGAGTTTATGTGAAACACATCTCTTGTCTTGATCCTTGTAGATTTGATCAATTTATTCCCTGTATAAAATCCTGCACTTGTTCCTCACTCTGAGAAAGTAAGTTGTTACTTCTACAGACCTTTCGTATGCAGGCCTACCTACTCACTTGCTTCATCACAGACTCAGCCCCTTGCTTTTCACCTGGTGAGCTGCAGAACACTGGTATACCTTGAGAGGATCTTAGGTACTTAGATATGCTGCAAAAAAAAAAAAAAAAAAAAAAAAAAAAATTAACATTAATTAAATTAATTTCCCAAAAGAAATTAAGAGCACAGTAAATATATTCATTTTTTTACTCTTTTTTTGATCAACATGATTTAAGTGTGCCATGGAAGTTTGGTTATGTGTTCATATGTGCTGTGAGATAAAAAAGGTTGAAAAACACTGCCCTGGGGTGGCACCTGTGGCTCAAAGGAGTAGGCTCCGGCCCCATATGCCGGAGGTGGCAGGTTCAAACCCAGCCCTGGCCAAAAACTACAAAAAGAAAAAAAAAAGAAACTGCCCTAACTCTAGCCAAACTCCTTGTGGTTCCCCAAAGATGTCATTCTGCACAATTATCACAGGCATTTCCTTCTGCCTAGAATGGCAGAATTACCTCCACCGCTTGCAAGCTTCTGAACAACTGACTACATGTTCCTTAGGATTCAACCCGAACTTCCCTTTTCCCTGGCCACAACTTCTCCAAATCTAATCAATGTGAATAGGTTTCAAAGCATTTTTATATATCAAATGTTGGTCCTTTAAGTGACAAATACTCTCTGAATGCAGTACATATTTATAACATTCCTATAGGCTAAGTGGGATAAACATTATGGCCACCATATAGCATTCTATGGAATTAAGTCTCTGAAAGTGGAATAACTTATTCACGATCATACTGCAAATAAGGCAAAGCTAAGAGATTTTATGTTTTTGTATAAGACTAATCTTTTTAAATCCTTTAAATATTGAGTTGGAAAATGACCCCAGAAATACTCTTTTGAAATTTTGCTGGTGTGTGAAATTGTAAAATTCAATGACCTTGTCTTTGCCCTGCCTTCAGGATAGAATACCTTCAACTTTCCAAACTTAATGAAGCAAAGTTAAATACAAATTTGTATCTTACTAACCGAAGGCTGCTTACATATTGAAAAAAAAGTCTGCAGAATAAAGAGTTTCCCTGGGAATTCTTCTCAGTATTTGGTAAAATTAAAACAGTAATAACTAGTGTGGAAATGCTAAAAAGGAGAGAGAGAAAAAAAGCAAAACACATTATTTAACTGCTTTTTAATTGCAGTACACCAGACACTTTAAAATATCTTCACATAACTTGTATGCCTCTCATTTTGAAGCTACACTTTTAAATTGTAAGAATAAAAAAGACCAACTCTAAAGTGAAAATACAGTAACAGAGGATTAAAAAAAAAAGGAAAAAAAAATCTTGCTAGAGGTGACACATTCTGCAGCATAAAACAGAGTTACCACTGAACTGGAACCTTCTTTACAACCTCGAATGTTCTTCATGCAAAAGCAGGAAGTCTCTGATTTCATCAGAAGACCCATTTTAGCACACAGGTGTCTGTCTATAAGCACCAACACCTGCAATGGACAACTGCTCTGAGAGTTCCCGATTAAATTACATTCTTGAGAAAGATGACTTTATTCTGAAGTGAAATTTGTTCTGACAGTTTGATGACTTTTTATATTTCCTGGGTTCCAAGAATGTTTAGGGAAAATTATTTCATGGCTGAGGTTCCTCATTATACATGGAAGCTAAGATTCCCTAAAAGGACCTGGGCATTTGACAAATTTGAAGAGTGGGCCACATATGTACGTGCCCAATGTGCAGGGGGGGTTTTTTGTTTTTCTTTTTTTTTTTAATTTATTTATTTTTATTGTTAAATCATAGCTGTGTACATTAATGCAGTCAAGGGATACAATGTGTGGGATTCACATACAATCTGAAATATTCTCATCAAACTGTTCAACGTAGCCTTCATGGCATTTTCTTAGTTACTGTATGTAGGCATTTGTATTCTGCATTAAGTAAGTTTCGCCTGTACCCATTCTAAGATGCACTGTAGATGTGGTCCCACCCATTACCCTCCCTGCACCAAACCTCCCCCCTCCCTTCCCCTTCCTTGGCATTTTCCCCATAGTCTTGTGCTATAGTTGGGTTATAGCCTTCCTGTGAAAGCTATAATTTAGCTTCATAGAAGAGCTGAATACATTGGATAATTTTTCTTTCATTCCTGAGATACTTTGCTAAGAATATGTTCCAGCTCCATCCATGTAAACATGAAAGAGGTAAAGTTTCCATCTTTCTTTAAGGCTGCATAATATTCCATGGTATACATGTACCACAATTTGCTAGTCCATTCCTGGGTCAATGGGCACTTGGGCTTCTTCTATGACTTAGCAATTATGAATTGGGCTGCAATAAATATTCTGGTACAGATGTCTTTGTTATATTGTGACTATTGGTCTTCTGGGTATAAACCTAGTAAAGGAATTATAGGATCTAATGGCAGGTCTATTTTTAGGTCTCTAAGTATTTTCCAAAGATCCTTCCAGAAGGAACATATTAGTGGGAATTCCCACCAGCAGTGTAGAAGTGTGCCCTTCCTCCACATCCACGCCAACATCTCTGGTTTTCGGATTTTGTTATGTGGGCTACTCTTACTAGGGTTAGGTGATATCTCAAAGTAGTTTTGATTTGCATTTCTCTGATGATTAAGGATGATGAGCTTTTTTTCATGTGTTTGTAGATTGTGAGTCTGTCTTCTTTAGAGAAGTTTCTCTTCAAGTCCCTTGCACACACTGAGATGGGGTCATGTGTTCTTTTCTTGCTAACACGTTTGAGTTCTCTGTGGATTCTGGTTAATAGAACTTTATCAGAGGTATAACCTGCGAATGTTTTCTCCCATTCTGAGGGCTAGCTGCTTGCTTTACTTACTATGTTCTTGGGTGTGCTGAAGCTTTTTAGTTTGATCAGGTCCCAGTAGTGTATTTTTGATACTGGTTCAGTTGCCTAGGGAGTCCTCCTCATAAAATATTCACTCAGGCCGATTCCTTCAAGAGTTTTCCCTGCATTTTCTTCAAGTATTTTTATAGTTTCATGTCTTAAGTTTAAATCTTTTATCCAGTGAGAATCTATCTTAGTTAATGGTGAAAGGTGTGGGTCCAGTTTCAATCTTCTACAGGATGCCAGCCAGTTTACCTAGCATCATTTGTTAAATAGGGAATCTTTTCTCCACTGAATGTTTTTAATTGGCTTGCCAAACACCAAGTAATGGTAAGTAGCTGGATTCATCTCTTGGTTCTCTGTTCTGTTCCAGACATCTACTTCTGTGCTTTTGTGCCAGTACCATGCTGTTTTGATCACTATCAATTTATAGTACAGTCTCAGTTCTGGTAGTGTGATTCCTCCTGCTTTGTTTTTATTGCAGAGTAATGTTTTGCCTATTCAAGATTTTTTCTAATTCCATATGAAGCGAAGTATTATTTTTTCAAGATCTTTAAAGTATGACAATGGAGCTTTAATAGGAATTGCATTAAAATTATATATTGCTTTGGGTAGTATGGACATTTTAAAAATGTAGATTCTTCTCAGCCATGAGCATGGTATGTTTTTCCATCTGTTAACATCATTAGCTATTTCTTTTCTTAGAGTTTCATAGTTCTCTTTGTAGAGCTCTTTCACATCCTTTCTTAGGTATATTCCCAAATATTTCATCTTCTTTGGCACTGCTGTGAAAGGAAGAGAGTCCTTGACTGTTTGGCTTGGTTATTGTTGGTATATATAAAGGCTACAGATTTATGGGTGTTGATTTTGTAGCCTGAGACTTTGCTGTATTCATTGATCACTTCTAAAAGTTTTGTAGTAGAATTCCTAGTGTTTTCCAGATATACGATCATATCATCTGTGAAGAGTGAAAGTTTGATCTCTTCTGACCTTATGTGGGTACCCTTGATCGCCTTTTCTTCCCTAATTGCAATGGCTAAAACTTCCATTACAATGTTAAAGAGCAATGGAGACAATGGGCAACCTTGCCTGGTTCCTGATCTAAGTGCAAATGATTTCAATTTAACTCCGTTCAATGTGATATTGGCTGTGGGTTTGCTGTAGATGGCCTCTATTAGTTTAGGAATCCCTTGTATACCAATTTTCTTAAGTGTTCTG